>JAQFZR010000050.1:0-12239 GCA_034696065.1 Gustavia microcephala | reverse complement strand
TTTTCTAAACTCTAACTTTGAATATAATTTGAATAAAAAGTTTTTGATTTAAAACTAAGTTTTGGTGTCAGTTATTGAGAACCCCTTTTGGAAACTTCTATAAAATATAATTTTCGGCCGCCTGTCATTTTGGTGTCAGAAGTGGGGTATTTTTAAAGAGATTCCGGTAGAGCTGGAACTCAAGAATTTTAGTTTTTGTGCAAATTTTTGAACTTTTATTGTTAAGTGAAAGACAATCAGTTTTTGTTGAATTCAACCCTTGGTCTCAACTTTTGGTCTCATATTTGGTTTTTGTCTGCATTTCGGTTCAATCGAATAGTTGACGACATTTGCGAGGCATTACGGTATTTTGGTATTCGGTATCTTTTGGTATAAGGTCTGGAACTTTTGAATATTTTTTTATAATTTGAGGCAAATTTTGGTTCAGTTTTGAGTTTTGATTGAATTAACTACTGATTGCATGACTTACTAATAACAATATGAGTGAAGAGAATACAAATTCAATAGAAGTAGAGGAGAGCGCAAGCGTTGCTATAATGAGTAATGCAATTGCGGACAGAATTGTCAGTACAAGACAACACCACATCCCTATCTTTTCGGGTGCAAAGGGCGAGTGTCCCATAAAATTTGTTAGAGTTTTTGAGAGAGTCGGAAAAGCACTTAAATGGGATGATTCGACAAAAATGGATAAATTTCCAAATTATTTGTCGGGTGCGGGCGAAGAGTTTCATTATATACATGTAGACTGTGCTGTAGAGAATGACGAAGACGTTAGTTCTCATGACACGAATGTCAAACCCAAAGAATGGGATGAACTAAAAGAACTGTTTTTAGATCACTTCATGAGAGGTGACTATAAAAGTCATTTAAGTAGAGAATTGAGGGCAAGAAAGAAGTTAGAATCGGAGTCAATGATAGTATATATAACTGCAATCCAAACACTATGTTATGATTTGGATAAGAATATGTCTACAGAACAGATAATAGAGTATTGTCTTAATGGTATGGATCAAGAAATCGCAGCACAAATACAATGTTTTAATCCGAGAGGTATTAGAGAATTGATTAATTACTCTAAAAGTGTAGAATTAGGTAATGAAAGACTTAAGCGAAACACAAGTGAAAGTTCAGGCGCGCGAAGCAAACGGATCAATAATTTAAATTCTGAGAATTGTTCAGAACTGAATGAGAAAGTAAATGAAACGAAAAGTGATCCGATATTGACTGCAGTTATGAAACTCACAGAATCTGTCAATAATTTGAATTTGAATAAAAGTAATGTCAAAAATGTGAATCAAAGACAGAATTCAAATTTTAGGCGCAATAATTTCAGAGCAAATAATTTCAATGTTAGAAATAATTTTAATTCGAATCCGCAATCAATTAATCAGAATAATGCCCGAAACAGTAATTATAGGAATAATAGACAGTTTAATAATAGAAGTAGTGCTCAAAACGTTAACAGAACTCAGAATAGAAATGGAATTCAATGTTACAATTGCGGAGGTTATGGTCACATAAGAGTGCACTGTAGAGCACAGGCACCGGTACAGACACAACCCAATACATTACAAATTCAGAGAACTGAAAATAGTGTTGAACAGAATAGAGTGCCAAATACTGAGCAAAGAATTGCAACTAATAGTTTTGTAATGAATGTGAATAATGATTCACAAAAGTTAATACAAATCGATGTAAAAATAAAAGGCCATACATTCAAAGCACTGGTAGATTCCGGTGCAGAACTTACTCTTATGCGTAAGAGTGTTGCAGAATTGCTTGAATTAGATTTGACTCCATATGTTGGCCCAGACTTAGAATCTGTTGATAAGAATGTCATCGAAACATTCGGTCAAATCGATATAGAATTGAATGTCGAAAATGAAAGGTGTCATTCAATTATAATGCCTGTTATAGTGGTAGAGAGACTACCAGCAGATATATTGTTAGGAATAGATTCTCTAATGAAATTCAATATTAAGATTGATTGCGCGCGAAAAGAGGTATCAATCAATAATAAGAGAGTTAACTCAGTTTTAACTACAGTTGAAAAATCAGTTGAATATAGAGATATTGCTATAGTTAAGCAAAAATCAATAAATTATTTGAATTTGACTGAAAGCGCAGCTGAGAATACAATTATTGAGAATAATTGTAAAGAAATTAAGAGTAAAAGTGGAAGCAATAAAAAAGTTATTGAAACTGAAAATGAAAAGAAAATGCTTTTGCATTGTATGAATGACTGCACAATTAAGCCTAAATGTGTTTCTGTAATAAAAGTCATTCCGAATAACACAAATAATTTTGTTTCAAAAGATATTCTGGTATTTGCTAATGAATACCAATACATGAGCTCAAGTATAGCACTGCAAAATACGGTGACCAGAGGTACAAAACAGGGAATCAATGTTTGTGCCATAAATACTTCTGACTTTGAGAAGAGTTTAAAGAAAGGTCAAGTGATTGGAATTTTTGAGCCATTAGTGGAGGAACAGATATTTAGTTTTGACTTAAATGAGAAATTTGAGCCCAAAATTACTGAAATAAATAGTTTGAAAATAAATTCCATTAACTTAAGTGAAAACTATAAAACCATTACTGAAAAAGGGTTTGAAAGTGATAGCATTCAATTGAATGGAGGTTCAGTTCAATGCGGTCCACATTTAAGTACAGTTCAAAAGAATGAATTGAAAGACTTATTAAATAAATACCCAAATCTGTTGTCATTTGACGACTCAAATGTTGGTCAAATCAAAGGCTATGAGTATAAGCTTATAGTTAGAAATGATTGTAATCCTGTCCATCACACTCCTGCCCGAACCTCTTTTGAGAATATGGCTGTGATTGACAATGAAATAGAAAAGTTAGAACAGAAAGGGATAATTAAGCCTTCAATGAGTAGTTGGAGCTCAAGAACAGTATTAGTGAGACGTAAAGATGGTAGGCCTAGACTATGTGTCGATTATAGAGATTTGAATCAATTAATTGAAAGCGATTGCTATCCTGTCCCAGACATTCAAATGTGTTTGAGAACAGTCAAAAATGCAAAATATATCACAAAACTTGATATGAATGATAGCTTTCATCAAATCCCGTTACATAAAGACAGTCACAAATATACTGCATTTGTTAGCCCTAGTGGTCGGTTCTATGAGTACCTATTTGTACCCTATGGTACCAAAATCTCGAGCGCAGCCTTTCAAAGAGCTCTTGATTTGGCAACAGTAGGTCTGAAATATATTGACCTTGCATCATTTATTGATGACTTACTAATACCGGGTGAAACATTTGAAATTCACACAAAAAGATTAGAGAAAATACTCGAGAGATTCGACAGTTTTGGATTCACTCTCAAGACTAAAAAGTGCAGTTTTGCAATGAACAAGGTAGTATTTTTGGGATACTTAGTGTCTGAAAATACTATTCAACCTGCACCGAGTCTATTAGAAGCTATTGATAATCTCAGAATCCCTACAAATGTTTCAGAAATTCGATCATTAATTGGTATTTTATCATATACTAGAAAATGTATTAAGAATTTCTCTATAAATGTTGAGCCCATAACTAGACTGACGCGCAAAGATGTGCCATTTATTTGGGCAAATGAACAGCAGAAAGCGTTTGATTTAATGAAACAAATTTATAAAAACAAGCCGTTTCTGTGCTATTTTGACCCAATTCTTGAGACACAACTTTCAGTTGATGCCTCACTAACAGGACTTGGAGGCGCACTCACTCAAAAGCATGACAAAGTTTGGTTACCCGTAGGCTATTTCAGTAGATTATTGAATAAAACTGAACAGAAATATGCTATTTATGACTTAGAAGTATTGGCAGCCTTTGAATCAATGAATTATTTCAATGATCTCTTAATCGGACATCATTTCACACTAATCACAGATAACAGAGCCGTTAGTTTTATACGTAATAAAAAAGAATTGAACGGCCGATTAGCACGTTGTGCAATGTATATGGATGAGTTTAACTTTGAAATCAAACTTAAACCCGGAGTTAAGAACAGTTTAGCTGACTTTCTTAGTCGATACCCAACTAATCATAAATTAGTTGATGAGAAAAATATAACTATAAATGAGTTAAAAGAATTTGAGGAAAATAACAAAATTATAAACTCATTACTAATCTGTAGTAATGCAGAACAGATTGATATTAATTCTAAATTATTATTAAAAGAATTGCAATTAAAAGACTCAGAATTGAGAGAAATAATAGATATTTTGAATAGAAATGAATTCAATTCTAACAACATTTACATTAAATACGTATTTGAGAACTTTTTAATTAGAAATGATATTTTGTGCAAATATATTGAAAATAATAAAAATTTGGATAATTTTGTGGTTTGTATTCCATTTGAATACAGAGAACAGATACTCGATAAATATCATGACTTGAATTCTAGCGCACACTTAGGCATCAAAAGAACAATAACTAAACTAAATGAGCGTTTCTTTTGGCCAAATATGAATAAATATATTGAGTTATATATTAAAAGTTGCAAATTATGTCAAATGCGTAAAAGTCCGAAAACAAGAATCGGTGGACTTATGCAACCAATTATAACTGGTTCTGTGTTTGAAATGGTGGCAATTGATCACCTTGGTCCATTTGTTAAAAGCAATGGTTATGAATGGATTATTGTATTAACTGATAATTTCAGTAAAATTGCAATTTGTAAACCTGTGGCAAAAACTAATGCCAAAGCGGTCGCGAAATTCTTATTCGAAGACCTAATCCTAACCTATGCATGCATTCCTCAAAAGCTATTATCTGATTGTAGTCAATCATTTATCGGTAAAGTTGTCACACATTTAAACATTTTAATGGGTATAAAACAACTTAAGACATCTGGTTATAGACCGAGCACAAATAGCATAACTGAGCGTTATAACGGAACGCTAGCTCATTGTTTAGCTATGTATGCAAATGATAAACAGAATAATTGGTCAAAATATGTTAAAAGCTGTGTATTTGCCTACAACTGTACAGTTCAGGCGAGCACTGGTTATTCACCAGTAGAAGTAGTGTTTGGCCGAAAAGCACAATTACCACCAGATGTGGAAACTCAAATGCAATTAATAAGAGGCACTCCTTCAGAATATGCATTAGGTTTAGCTAAATATTTAAAAGATGTCAAACAAAATGTTTTCCAGAATCTAATGAAAACTCATATAAAAGACAAGACTCGCTATGACTTAAGACATAGAAATATACAGTTCACAGTAGGAACTAATGTCTTATTTTATAACCCTGCTATAATGCCAGGAAGGGTTAATAAGCTTTTCAAGCGCTGGGAGGGACCTTTCACTATAATTAAACAGATATCTCCCCTTCTGTATGAGTTAAGTTTCAAAGGAACCGCACTTAAGAGCAATATCGCACACATATCTAGACTTAAACTATTTTATGACAGAACAGATCTATTGAAAAGTTTTGACTTAAAGAGAAAACAATTCATTCCCAAAAGTATTCTCAAACAGAAAACTTTAGTTAAATTTAGTGAAAAAGAAAATAAAAGTTTTGATTTAAAAAGTGTTGAAAAGAATTCTAAAATTTCTAAACAACTTTTGGAACAGAATATTGAATTGGATTCGGATTCAGACAGCGATTCAGATATGTATGAAAATAATTATTCTTCTGAAAGTAGCTCTTCTGATAGCGATACTGAGATTATGAGTGATAGTAATACTGAAATAATGACTGACATTGAAACTGAAAGTAATGTACAGTCAGACCCCAATGAAGGGCAGTCATTGAGACGTTCCCAAAGAGTACGCTTTGCTCCGAATAGACTAAATCTCTATTTATCTACAATTTTATGTCTTATTTCATTCATTTGTTGCGCCAATTGTTTAGCAAATGTTGAGCCAATTATTTGGCATAGAATTGAAAACCCTGTTATCGAAGGCTTAGATACAGTTACTACTGTAGTTGACTATAGAAGTCCATGTTATTTGTTCAATGAATTATTAATTGATTCTGAAGCTACAGATGAGATGAGAAAATGGTGTCAAAATTTATTTGAAACTAATTTTATTAATCCATTGAATGAATTCTGTACTTCTGTTGGAGAGAAAGACTCTGTAAAGTTTGGATTAATTCGTGAGAAAAGATTCATTTTTACTGGAATTCTCTCAATTATCACTATAGTTAGTGTTATTGCTAGCATTGGTTTAGGCGCAAGTAGTTTAGTTCAAAGTCTGAAAACAAATGATAAAATAAATGCTTTAGAAGAAGAGTCGAGTATTGCATTGCGTAACCTAAAAGAATTGCGCAAGAATGATTTAAATGAAAAACAAATTTTATACGAATTCAATAGAATATTACGAAATATTTCTAATGAAGTGTTTGAAATAAAACATGATTTGAATTTCGTTAAAAATACTGCTCCAAAAGCAATGAGAATAATATCTCTCTTAACTACTAATTTATATCATACAAAGAATGATTTATTGGATATAAGTCGAGATTTTAAAAAAGGGAAATTAAATACAAAATTCTTAGATTTATTCAATTACTCAAATCCCTGTCCTGAGAAGTGTCCGTCAGACTACTGGAATGCAATCAATTGTTATCATGATGAAATGCGAAACATGATAATTGTCAAATATTCTATGAAAATAATAAATCCTGATTTGCATGTAATGACTGCTGATCCCTTTGACTTAATAACTATAATGCATGAAAAGGATCAGAAATTTTTATGTCATTCTACATATGTTGGACCAAATACAGTGTTATTCAATGAGAAAAATCGTTGTATAAAACCAATTAAAGGAAATGCAAAAGAGAATACAAATATGGTTTTAGTTCAAAACGATATCGAATGCAAATTAACTGATAATTCATTTGCAAAAAGTAACTTTTGGATGAAGGGCAGATGTGAAGCAAAAAATGAGATTGATTTTCATGATATAGTCCAGGTTAAAAATGCATTACAATATAACTACATTTACTGCTCTGGACTGAATATAACTATATATAACCGAAATATTAGTTGTCCTAAAGAAGTGTTTGTTTTGCCGAGTAATCAATCTTTCAGTGTAGGGGACATTACATATAAATCTCATTCGATTAATTTGCACTCAGAGTTACATTTCATTCCTGCCTGGAGTTATGCAATAAATCATATGTTGGATCCAAAAATGAGAGAAAATGTTTTGGAAAACTATTTCTCAGAATTGGACAAAAACATTAATAATTTGAATTTGGATTCTTTTGAGACTAACACTAATTCTATTCATATGATTGGAAATGGATTTCTATTACTAATAATATTCCTAATATGCATGTCTTTTATAATATACTGTAACCGTAAAAGGTTATTTCCGGCCCGTTATGGCCGCAAACCTGAACTCAAATTTATAGAATTGCCTCAAATTGATACCAATGAATCACAAAATACTGAACAGAATGTTTCTAAGAATATTCAGAAAACTGAGAAAACAGAGCCTAAACTCATATTAAAGTTTTGAACAAATTATAAATTTTTGTTCAAACTATGCATTCATTTAATTTTTTTTATTAATCTTATTTTTTATCATTTTTATTATTTTTGAGTTGTGCTAAACTATGGCTAATAGAGAGAAAAATTATGGAAAATATAAGCAAAATAGATATTATGACCGGCAGAACACAAAAATAGACTCAATTCTGCGGATTACATATGCACTCAACAGAGATATCAATAAAATGACTGGAAATCCTAACACAGAAACAGCACCGGAAGGTTTGGATAAGGATATCAAACTCGACCTCATTTCAAAGACATTACTTGAAATCCGCGACAAACTTGAAATCAACTCAAAACAGGCCAACACTCACACTAATAACCCTCAGCAGCCTTGCCCACAACCAAACCCACAGATGCCATACAACTATCCATTTATACCTCGATTTTATTTTTAATTTACAATAATGTCTTCCCTTCAATGAAT
The DNA here is from genome assembly GCA_034696065.1 of Gustavia microcephala. Lineage (NCBI taxonomy): Eukaryota > Metazoa > Arthropoda > Arachnida > Sarcoptiformes > Gustaviidae > Gustavia > Gustavia microcephala. Next base: position 4,284 of record JAQFZR010000050.1, on the reverse strand, counting down.
GTGAAATTATAAATTTAACTTAAATATAACCCCTTTATAGACATTTTGGAGACACGTTATCTAAATGAAATCTCAAGTATAACTCTGGTTAAACTGATGAGAGCACTCAAAAGTACGTATGCCGTGTAGGGGAGGGATAGTACACGTATACGAAATGGGTGTGTCATGAATGGTACGTATATGAGATGTGGTAGAAATTGTGTATAATATTAATAGGAGTTGTACTGCAATAAGGAGTGAAATACAGAGTGATATACAGAGTGTAGTAATAATAGTATTAGTATTACTACTATTAGTATTAGGAGTGCGTTAAGAGTGCGCACAAACACTCAAAACAGTAAAAACACTGAAAAGAGTCACTTCTTCTCAATTGATATATTAATAGTAAACTCATATTAACCACAAATGTCACAAAATGTGCGATCAGATAATGACCACATTCTAGACTCGTGTCCCGTTGTCTCCAAACCGATCCACAACCACCACAACCACATCCGTTGTCCACAACAAGATATGGTTCCTCTTAAGTCCAATGAGACCAATAGTGCAGATATAAGTTGTGGTGACGTTATGTTAGACATCGATTTGATTGAGACCATCACCGGTAGTAGTGGTAATAGTGTTGGACATAACAAGAGTGCTGTCAACACATCTGTGATAAACGAATTGATCCACTCGTCAGTGTCTTCAGACACGAGTTGTGACACAATTAATGCTCAAACCATTGTTGCGAACAATAATGATATTAACGATAGTTTAAACCATTGTCTCAACACTTGTTGTGATTCAACCAATGAGTCGAATAAGGAGTCGGAGGAGGAGTTGGCGGACGAGACGGCCCGAGACTCGTCACCCGACGGCCGCTTCCTCAAGTTCGAAGAGATAGGTCGCGGTTCGTTCAAGACGGTGTACAAGGGGTTGGACTCGCGTGATGGGGTGACAGTAGCCTGGTGCGAACTGCAGGAGAGGCTCAATCGCAATGAGAGACAACGGTTTAGAGAAGAGGTAGAGATGTTGAAGGGTTTACAGCATTCAAATATTGTTAGGTTTTATGACTATTGGGAAGTAAACGCACAAAAAAGAAAGTATTTGGTACTCATTACTGAATTAATGACTTCGGGAACACTTAAGACATATTTAAAGAGATTTAAGAAAATCAATCAAAAAGTATTGAACTCCTGGTGTCGACAAATACTAAAAGGTTTGAATTTTTTACATTCACGAACACCTCCTATAATACACCGGGACTTGAAATGTGACAATATATTCATCACCGGAACTACCGGTTCGGTGAAAATTGGAGATTTGGGTTTGGCTACACTTAAGACCCGGTCGTTCGCCAAGAGTGTGATCGGAACGCCTGAGTTTATGGCACCCGAAATGTATGACGAGCACTATGACGAGTCCGTTGATGTCTATGCCTTTGGGATGTGTTTGTTAGAGATGGCCACTGGAGAGTACCCGTACTCCGAGTGCTCGGGTCCGGCGCAGATATACAAAAAGGTATCGACAGGTACTCCACCCAACAGTATAGCCAAAGTAGATAACGAAGCCGTCAAACATATAATAGAGATGTGCATTCAGGTACGTAAGGAGGACAGGCCTACAGTCAAAGACCTACTCAACCATGACTTGTCAGAAGTGAATGTACAGCACAATGAGGTAAACATACCAGTGCTGCCACAACAACCCACTACAAGTCAAACCCAAACAGTGCAAACATTGACTCCAACCCCAACCCCCAACACAACGACTACTGTTGCCAAACAACCGGTGACTGCGACCACATCACTGCCGGTGGCCCTCAAACAGACCACAGCCAAAAGCAATTTGGATGACCTAAAGCAGGAACTGGAGAAAATCCATACCTCCAGTTCCTCTCACAATCTTAAGGACAACTTAGAGGCGAATCTCAAAGAAATCTTTGCGCCCACCTCTTCCGGCACAGGTACTCCAGCACAGACCATCACCAACAGTGTTACATCCACACAAACCGTTACTTGTACTACCAGTGCCACCACTGTGAGCGTTCCCGAACACAACCAACTGTCCAGTGATGTTGAGTTGAATTTTGAAAACAAATCAAACGAATTGTTTAGTAATGACGACAACGGAATCGTTATTACAATCAATCCTAACAATAGTTCTTTAGTTTGCGAACAAACCGAACCGACTGTGCATTCCGTAGGCTCTGAGCCGGAAGTTTCTAATCAGACAAACGTAAAGTCGCCTCCAATTGATGTCAAATTAGATTTAAGTCAAACTTTAAATGAAACTCAAGACAAGAACAATAAAAATGGAGAACAAGTGTTGAGTCCGACCACTGGCGACGATGATTCGGCTCAACACTTGTCGCCACGAAAGTTGTCCCGTTTTAGTGTTACGCCTGTTCGGGACGCGACTACAATAGAGGACCTGTTAGTTGATTCCAAAAATGATAGCAATAGTAATAAATGTAATTTAGATTCAAATGAATCGATTCAAACGAATCCAATCGAAAATAATAGCTTCACTCCTGAGTCGGTCGACAAATACAAACAATTAATAAGTAGAGAGTCTTCAACAGAGTCAGCGCCACCCGATTTTGTAGACTGTATTCATTCAGTGCGCGACAGTTCCTCTCAGACTTCTCCGACTCAGGTATGCGCTCATAGAGTGCTTTATTTAAAAATAAAATAATTACTTATTTATCAATTTTAAGAACGAAACCAATTCAAAGAGCGTTCCTTTAAATCTTGACAATATAAGTGGTGAATACATGGGCGACACTAAACCCACCCAAATGGGAAGTGTTGTCTCATTGAGTTCTTACGAGAGCGCCAGCAGTGGTCTCGATGGGGAACAGCACTTGCCTTCGATGCCACTCAATGACTGCTCAAACGATAATTCGGATACCAGTCCTGAGACTACTAATTCCGGTGCTGACAGTAGTTATCACACCTACCAGGGTATAAGGAAGTACGCATCAGCTCTTGACCTCAACTCCAATGGTCTCGAGTTAGCGCTCGCGAAGTTGATGCGAGGCGTCTCTCTATCCATAGGCCATCACTCTTGTTGTCACAGTATGTCATCCGACCCTAACCTGTCGGCCACTCACAGCAGACGCTCTTCAATACAGAAAATTTTAATTCGAGTCAAAGACATCTCAATCCAAACCCAACGAATCGAATGTTCAGATGTCGGCATTCAAGTCGACCCACAATTACTTAACGGACCAACACTTGAAACCCAATCATTACAGCAAAAAGCAATACCACATCTCAATGAACACCAGATGAGGACAACCCCTTTGAGTCCAATCACTCACTTCCTGTCACTGACTCCCACACAACAAATGGGTCGAAGTTGTAGTCATAATGACGTAACTTTACTTCATGACTCTCAGGTAACCCAGGTTTTATCTAATTCTTTCACTCCCCCTCCCTTCCCCTCCAAAGGTTTGAACATATATTAAATGCATTTGAAAATAATGTTCAATAGCTTTGAATCAAAATATGTTTATAAATAAATTAATTTTCTTTATAAAAATCACATTAAAATGAAACAAATATTTAATATTTGAAGTAATTTTGAACTTTTTTCGTCCCACAGATTAAGCCCACTCTCAACACAATTACAAATACCAGAGACGATGACGTCTTCACAAGTATTATAGAGAGGTATGGATTGAAATATTGATAAAATATAAACAAATCGATTGAATAATAATTACATTAATTTAAATTTCAGACACGAAAGAGAGAAACGAGAGTTAGAAGAAAGACATTTCCATGAATTGAATCTTTATCTACAAAAACATCATTTAAGTACTGAAAACATTTTAAATGAAAGTAAGTTTTAGTCAATTTATTTTTAAAACTAAAACATCACTCTATTACCTGTGCTTACCTGTCCTAACCTAACCTAACCTAACCGGTACCAATGTATGCAATACGGAGTCATTGTGTTAAACGATTTAATTTTGTAATATTTAGTTATACTTTATTTCTCAATTCATTACAATTAAGTTAGTTTTGTATCCAATCTTTCAATTATTAAAATATAAAAATTGAGTCAAAACAGTAAAACTCAAATTCTATAAATATTTTGACTGTAATTTGAGTTTCTTTTGAAAGATATATGAATAAACTGATAGAATTCATATCAATCTATCAATTAATACATTTATAATACTTTTTATTAACATTAAAACTATAGTCATTAAAATGTTTCTAAATATTCATAAATGAAAGCATAAGTTTATGATTTTGGTGTAGACTTCAATCAATTGAAGGCTAAATATAT
>JAQFZR010000049.1:0-12383 GCA_034696065.1 Gustavia microcephala | reverse complement strand
CTTCCAACACGAAAATCCAATCGTTTTATTAGATATTCGATCAATCATTGACTGTATCTGGAAGATTACATTTTAAATTATTAATTAAATAGATATTAATCATATATCATATAAAAAAGTTAAATATTATATAATTAATATTTGATTAAATATAACAAACCTTATAATTAGTTAAAACTCTTAACCAATTCATACGATTTTTTGAATTAGAAATGTATAAATGTATCAAAATTTTATTGATATTATTTACACAATAATTGAGTGACGAAGCGATGAGCATTACGAATAAAAACATTGAGGAATAAATAATAAATACATAAGAGAACAATATTTTGATGTGAAATTGCATTGGAATAAAAATTGTAGCATAAAGTAATGAAACCGATGCGGAACCAATTGTCATCCAAAATATTGCCAAGAATTTAGACCAAAAAGTGAATTCCCTAAACATGTCATCGATATAATAATCCAATCACATGATAATAGTAGAGCACCTGATGTCCAGTGAAAAACACTCCGATTAATCATTTACAAGAATAACTCGGTTTCAATAATTCGGAGAAAACCAAAACCGATTTCCAGCACAAAAAAACCAAAACAAAGTAAAAAAAGTTTAATTTTGAGTTGAAGAAAAATTCTCATTAATTAGTTATCGTTTAAAATTCTACGACAAAGAATCTAAGTCTAGAATATTGGAATCTGGGATTTCCAGGGTTTCCCCGAATTATGGCTTAATAGAAAAGGTAAGTGCGCTAAAAAAACTCTAAAACAAGTTTTTATAAATAATATTCTCCATCCGCGGACAGCCAGACCTCAGCCTCAGCCTTGCATTAGATAAAGATCATACCTCCCATTATATGAATAGCTATTTTCGCTCCAATATTTAAACTAAACTGAAGACAAGTTTTACTTTCATTTAATTTTTAAAGACCGGATCAGACAAAACACAATTAGTTCAAACTCAATATTTAGATAATTTTTTTTCCAAAAAGCTAACTGTTCTCTACTGATGCACACAATCTTGAAAAATGATTTTTAAACATTTGTTTACTATTTATTTAACTCTGTTATTGTGTTTTATAATTGTTGTCAAATGTAATGAAACTAATAGTGATTACGATATAAGTGATGAACAAAATGAAAAGTTATTGAATAAAACTATTAAAAATACAAATTCTAGTGATGACTACGACTACGATAGCAATGATAGTAGCGATGAGGGCGAGGATGTGACGGATGATTGTCAAAGCGAAACATTTTTGGATAAAGCGAAGAGACTTCACGAAGAGGGCCGAACTGTTCCGCTGACCAAAACAGTTAAACACATTAATGAAACATTTGCTTTACTAAAGAATGTCAAATCTGTTTTGGGTAAACTGTTCGGGATTAGTGAACGTGAAAAATATAAAGCCATTGAATTTCTATCTGAAATTGATTTCAAATTATCTGATCACTGTTTGTCATCATTGGTCAAAATTTTCCGGTCCGTCAGTAATGGAGAACTTTGGGCCTTAAAATGTAAGCTTAAATATTATTTTTAAAACTAATAATGACATAAGAATTATCTTTCATTTGTAAAGTTTTTAATAAATTGCATCAAATCATGTGTCAAACTAAGGAAAATAGTATAGAATATTGGCTTTTGGCACAATTAGGTCAAAATAGTATACAAATTTCAGATATTAATTGGTTTCTAAATTTTTAACAATCGATTATTTAAAATATTCTTTAATCTAAATATTGACTTTTAAAATAAGTGTTTTCTTTATTTTAATGAGAGTTTATTTAAAATTTTTAACAAATTCTAAAGTTTCTAAATTAGAGATTTTAAATATTTAAATCTATTATTTTATGTTTTAAATTTTAAATTTTATTGTCACTTAGAATTCTAAATCTATGCAAATAATCCTTGTATAGACCGTGTCCTGATAAGAATTGTGTGTATTCACTGCACGGGGAGTTTAATGACCGAAATTTGCGGGCGAGAATGATGTTTGGGAAGAAGAGTTTTGTGGTCGATCCGGTTGCGTCCGAAACATATCTGTTATTCCAGGCTTTAATGGACTCATTTCGAAGATCTCGTTTGACACTACTGTGGGGTATGTCTGTTTCGATGTAGTGGTCATTGCCTGTTGCGGCCTTCCTCGCCTCAGCATCCGCCAACTCATTGCCTGCTATTCCGCTGTGCGCACGACACCAGTGGTACGCAATCGAAACATTGCAGTCATTTATTAGTGATCGGTGTCTCGAGTGAATATTAAGCACTAAACGATTAGAAGTACTTCTGGTTGCAATTGCTTGAAGGGCCGACTTTGCGTCGCACATAATTAGTGTAGTTTTGTTGTGCGTCTGTAGAGTGCTGGAGTGAAGGGCTGAATCAATGGCAATTAATTCCGCCAAGTGTGCAGAGCAATGTTGGCTGAGTTTTCTTCTGCCCGTCTCTATAGTGTTTCCATTTGGGTCAGTCACTATGTATGCCGCACCTGCGGCAGTTGCATTTGCGCACGCATCCGTGTATACTATGTAGTCTGCGTTTGTTTTTAGGCGATTTAGATCTTCATTAGTGTTCACATCTTCGTTTATCTTGATTGTCACTCTCTTAGCCGGGTGTTCTAAGCCTCGATAGCATTGGGAGGTCTGGATGTTACCCTTTAGTCTGATGTTGTTGATTTTGCCCACACGTTTGTCCTCATTGTATTCCATAATTTCTTTAATTTTTAAGTCGATTGGGATCAGATTTGCCAGCGCGAGAGCCGAGTTGGCAGAGGTTGTCCAAAACGCCTTTATTACTCGTATGGCAAACAGCCTTTGTATAGACAGTAATTGTTTTTTTATTCTGATTATTGTCAGTCTATGTCCCCAGATTTCGCACGCGTAGGTGATTACCGGCTCAATGACACTAATATATATATCTCTGATTATGTCCGGATTGAGTCCCCAAGTATTACGCGCGACTCCGCTCACGGATTTATAGATATTTTGCGCTTTGTCTGCTACATGTGCTATATGTTCATTGAAGTTGAGTCTGCCGTCAATAATTACTCCCAAGTATTTCATCGAATCGGTGTTCTTAATCGTGTGGTCTCTGAAGTCATTGCACACTTCTTGCATATACCTTACGCGTTTGCGGAAGACCACCATTTGAGTCTTTTCTGGGCCGAACTCAAGGCTTGTATCGTCACCCCATTTAGCGATGGATTCCAGAGCTGTTGTAGTGATTTGTTTAAGTGTGTTTAAGTCTGACGCATTTGCGATCAGGAGCAGATCATCCGCGAATGCCTGTAATTCGCAGCCGATAGGGAGTTCTACATCGAATACACTGTCCAACAAGACATTCCAGAATGTGGGGCCACACGCAGAGCCCTGTACACAGCCTTTAGTCGTGGATTTGGTGACTGTTTCGCCTCCATAGTTTAGGGTTACGGTGCGGTCATTGAAATAATCATATGCAAGTGCATATAGATTTGTTTTGGTTTGCTTGTTCCGCAGTTGAGCTAAAATACCTGCCCATGAGGCGTTATCGAATGCTCCCTTAATGTCGAGGGACACCGCTAAGACATACAGTCGCTTACCCTTTCTGTCTTTGATGAACTCGATTGCGTTTCGAATCGCATCGACTGTACTCGTCTGCTCGGTAAAGCCGTATTGTTTTGTTGACAATTTGTTTCTGCTGTTGAGATCCCAAACTATTCTCTTTTTCAGTAGCGCTTCGAGTGCTTTCGCCAAGACATTGATTAGTCCAATAGGTCGAAATGATTTTACATCTTCATAATCTTTTTTCCCGGGTTTAGGGAGTATTTTGACCGTCGCTTCCTTCCATCTTTTGGGGAAAGACCCCAGGGTCAGGCATTTGTTGTAAAGTGCTGTTATAATCTCCATATTATGCAATGCAAACTTTTGAATGATGTCAGCAGTCAGGCCGTCACATCCCGGCGCCTTCTTCCCATTCATGTTTTGGATAACTTCCAGTACTTCATTTTTATTGAAGGGAATATCTTTGTCTGTGAGGACACCGCTTTGTATGTCATTAAGGTGTTTTCCGTTTGCGGCGATGATATTTTGTTGTCTTTGGTCTGTTGTATTCGCGTCTGGAAAGCAGTTGTCTATAAGTGCGATTGCAGTGGATTTAGTGTCTGTAGTATAAGTGCCGCCAATTTTTATTGTCTTTGGCTGAGTCGGGGGGCGTGAGTTCCTAATGATTCTGTTAGTGTTTGTCCAGTGGTCATCTTTTGATCGGGCGTTAAGGTGGTCTCTCCAGCTCATCGTGGCCGCCGCTCTGATAGCCTTAGCGTAGTTTTCGCGTGCGGACCTGTAGTCTGCCGCAAATGCAGATCTGTTCCTCGCGTTAACGAGTCGTCTCTTGATAGCTAACACATTCCTTTTCAGGTCTTCTAGTTCTGGAGACCAGAACGGGCAGACACTTCTGCCTAATCCTCGTGTGCGGAAAGTGTTATCACACGCGGTCGTGATAGCCTTTTCTAGTTTGACCGCAAACGCGTTCAATTGAATGGCCGTTTTTATATTGTTCACAGACTGTATATTGATTTGGTGGTGATTGGTTGCAGTTACACATGCTGCGATGAACTTGGGCCAGCGTTCTGCATCACACTTATACTTGTATGTGCTAATTGCTTCCGCCCGGCTTAACTGCGTGCAGACTTCGAATTCTATTGACTTGTGGTCAGAAGTGGTGATAGTGTTGGTAACCCTCCAGTTCTTAATCATATCATATATTTGCTCCGCAGCTGCGGTGACATCTATTATGGAGCACTGTATTGTGCCGTCTTGTAATGTCCGCTCATACGTCGGTTTAAACCCTTCATTTAATATTTGGATGCCCTGCGATAGGAAGCACTCGTAGAGCGCTTTACCTTTGGTGTCCTCCCTCCTGAGATTTGACCAGCTGTGGTGGACGCAATTGAAATCGCCGCCCACAATGGTTCTGTTGATATTCTGTCAATCAGTTCTGTTATGGAGTCCTCTCGTGCTCGATAGCAATTAATTAATCTGAGTCTTCTACCGCTCAGTTTGAGATCGGTTGTCACCATGTGCGGAGTGGTATATTGTGAGATCATTGTCATATTAAGTTTTGGGTTTAGTAGAACAGTTGCCGCTCTGATATCACCGACTCTACTGTCACTTGAGTATATTGTTGTGTTTGGGCCGAATTTTACAGCCTTATCTACTGTGAGGTAGGGCTCCTGAATTAATATTATATCTATTTTTAGTTTATTGCATTCTCTGAGCAACTCTTTGTGGCACACATATGATTGGTTTGCATTAATTTGCATTATTTTAATTGTTTTGTTAACTCTGGTCCCCATAATCGACTCGTTCGGTGATGCGCTTTTCTATACGAGCTCTTGTAGGGCATATGTTATCCAGTGCGCTGTGGTTCTCGTTATGTCTGGTCTTAAGGTTTGCATTCGAGTTGATGCAGTTGAAGCATTGGTGCTGATCCGGGCTATACCTAAGTGTACACTTCCTCGAGTCGTGTTCACGACAGCAGTATGCACATCTCCCTATATAGATCTCATCGGGTTTCCTGTCCGGGCATTTGGTTTGAATATGGCCGAACTGGAGGCATCCGAAGCATTGCTTAAATGGTGAGAAGTCACTGACCCGAATGAATTGGCGACCAATAAAGATGCGTTCGAGGCCAACCAAGTGATACCGGATTGGTGCCGGTGCCTCCAACACGTAGTTGACCAGTCCGGAGTTCTTGTTTTTATTCCTTTTCGGGAATGCAATTTTAAACTCCTTTTCTGTTTCCTCCGTGAGTACTGCTGCTAATGAGGGGTTTTTACTTTTGATGTCATTAATGATGTCTTCCTCTTTAATATTACTGCTGATGCCTTTGATCTCAATTAGAGGGTTTCGCTTTTTCATGACCTCGGCATCAAATATTTTTATTTTACTGGAATTCGTTGTTTTCTTTAAGCCGGTCACTGCTTGGAATTGTTTGCATTCAATTCAGTTGCATCCGCGGCCTTGGAGTGCGCAGGCGCCGAGTTGATAAGACGTGTTTTAATAACAGCTTTTAATTTTTCGGTTTTAATTTAGTTTTAATTGATTTTAATTAAGTTTTATTAAATATTTTAGTTTTATATAACTCAGTGAAAGCCCGTGCATCTTTTGATATCAAATTTATTGTTGTATTTTATATATTTATTGATTAAAATTTAACAGTTATTGTGTTAATATTTGTGTAATATATAAGTAAACAAAGGGGCGGGCATATCATGGAGGATAACCCGTTTCTCATTGGACACCTATCAGGAGATGACAAAGAGGACAACAGCGAGCCATACACAACACAGAGACCCAGAGGGGGTAGAGGAGGCAATAAAATAAGACAAATGGCCAAACAATTCGACAGACAACACAGTCCCTACAGAACCAGAAGAACGGTCAGCCTTGACCGACGCAATCGCAAAAAGGAAATACTCAACAGTAATAATACATGCGGTTCACCGGCAAAGAGAGCCAAAACAAACAATAAAAGACATATAGACAGCCCAATGCCAGGACTGGCCGCATCACAGGAGTCGCTTAATTCTCAGGAGGACCCAAATAGCTCCACCAAAACAGTCATTAATTTGAACCCAAATGGTAACTCAGACATTCATTTTTCAAATGCAAATCCATTTACTATAAGCACTCCTGTACCACTTAATCCCAATGCATCCCGACCTATTGTGACCCCCACGGGAGACAACCTCGAACTCGTGAGGAAAATAAGCAAATGGGCGTATGATATCTCAGTTATGGCTCACACAAACGACGAAAACAAAATGCAATCAATTTTGAACAGTGCAAACGCAATTGCAGCCGCAACAAAACCGCTCTATGAAAGACTGGCAAAGGGGCCCATGCCTGAAAATCTGAGGCTTAATAACATAGAAGACGCGGTCCGTCGTATTGAGAAGCACTTGTCATCCACTACAAATAGAAGCGATACATACGCCGCAAGAGCAGCCGAAAGCTTCATTCCGCAAGTGCAGAATAAGCCATCTGTGGTACAGCCGCCTCTCTACTCAGCCGTTATAAAAATGAAGGACTCCACATACAGCACTGCAGACAGGATCAAATACATAAACCAAGGGATTGCTTATCACAAATGTACTGGAATCAAAACCATAACAAACCTTTCAAAAATGGCAACTCAAATAAACTTTGAGTCGGATGCGGACAGACAGCAGGCAATTAAAAGCCTGAAAACTACAATCATAGGACCCAATAAAGTCAAACTATTTGAAGCGGAAGAAATGAAAAAACGACATCCACTAATCGAGATTAAAGGTCTAAGCAAAGACATCAAAAAAGAAAATATAATTTCCGAAATAAAGCAAAAGAATCCCTCATTAGCCGCAGTGATGACCTCAGAATCGGAAAACGCATTTGAAGTTGCTTTTGCTAAAAGAAACCAAAGACCAGCTCTCGTCAACTACGTGCTCGTGGCACCGGCCGCTATCAGATACCATTTGGTAGGTCTGGAGCGCATATTTATCGGCCATCAATTAATACGAGTCAGTGATATCTCTCCATTCAAGCAATGCTTCTCCTGCCTTCAGTTTGGTCACATCCAGACTAAGTGCCCTGAGAAGAGACCACCTGAAGAGCTACAATTCCCAGGCAGATGTGCCTACTGCTGCCACGAACATGATTCCAGGTATTGCAAACTCCGGCACATGCCTGACCGACATGAGTGCTTCAACTGCAGGAATTCAAATGCAAACCTCAAAACTAAATATAACGAAAATCACTCCGCATTGGACAAAATCTGCCCCACGAGAAACCGCATAGAAAAGCGAATCACCTCACGGATCGATTATGGGAACCAAAACTAAGCAAATAATTAAAATTATGCAAATCAATGCCAATCGATCTTTTGTGTGCCACAAAGAACTGCTCAGCCAATGCACTAAACTAAAAATTGATATAATATTAATACAGGAGCCCTATCTAACCAAAGTAAAAGCCGTAAAATTTGGACCCAATACCATTGTATATGCGAGTGACAGCAGGGCTGGAGACATCAGAACAGCAACAGTTCTACTCAACCCTTCACTTAACATGACAATGATATCTCAGTATACTTCACCTCATATGGTCACCACTGACCTAAAAATATGTGGCAAAACATTCAGAATTATCAACTGCTATCGAGCACAGGACGACCCTATGATTGAACTGATAGATAAGATATCAGCTGCAAATGCAGCTAATAGGACTATAATAGGTGGCGATTTTAATTGCACACACCATACTTGGTCTAACATAAGACAAGAGGACACTAACGGGCGAACGCTTTTCGAATGCCTGACATCACAGGGCCTACAAATAATAAATAGTGGTTTTGAGCCAACATTTGAACGACATCTATCTGACGGCACAACACAACAATCCATTTTAGACTTGACAGCAGTTGCAGATCAGATATATGACTATGTAAAACACTGGAGGGTTACGGACACTATCACAACATCAGATCACAGGTCAATCGAATTTGAAATCGACACTCAGGTCACCCGAGAAGAGACGGAAACAACAAGTACTTATAAGTACCGGTGCGATCCCGATCTCTGGCCAAAATTTATTAATGAATGTGTGACCGCAACAAACAATTACCAAATAAACACACAATCAGTGAATAGAATTAAGAGCGCACAAGAGTTAAATGCATTTGCAGACAAACTCGAGAAAGCCATCACCAAAGCATGCGACATGACATTTAGAAGGAGAGGTAGGGGCAGAAGGGTGTGCCCGTTTTGGTCAACAGAACTCGAGGAAATGAAAAGACGAGTACTGACTCTTAAGAGAAAACTAGTGAACACAAGATTCAGAACTGCAATTGCGTCAGACTATAAGATGGCACGGGAGGACTACGCGAAGGCCATAAGGGCGGCGGCAACAAAAAGCTGGAGAGAACATCTTAGTATGCAATCAAAAGACAACCACTGGTCAAACACTAGCCGCATAATCAGAAATACCTGTACTCCCACTCAACCAAAAACTGTAAAAATCAATGGTATTTATACAAAAGGCGCCAAATCTACAGCAGAGGCACTACTAAGCAATTGCTTTCCGGACGAATCGGCCCCAAATCGAGAACAACAAGTGATAATTGACTCCAATACTAAATATTACGACGACATCAAATGCGATCGACTAATAAATAAAGACATCCCTTTCGATAGTCAGGAAATAATAGAAGTCATAAAACATATGAACGGGAAGAAGGCGCCGGGATGTGATGGACTCACGGCGGACATCATATTAAAGTTTTCGGAGCACAACATAGAGGCGATTACAGCTCTTTATAATAAATGCCTTGAATTAGGCTCCTTCCCGAAGAACTGGAAGTGCGCGACAGTAAAAATTCTCCCAAAACCTGGAAAAAAGGACTACTCAGACGTCAAGTCATTCCGTCCCATTGGACTTATCAATGTATTGGCCAAAACTCTCGAAGCTCTCATGAAAAAAAGAATAGTTTGGGACCTAAACAACAGAAATAAACTGTCAACAAAACAATATGGCTTTACAGAGCAAACGAGCACTGTAGATGCCATAAGAAACGCAGTTGAAAACATCAAATTCCAAAGAAGTAAACGACTCCAAGTGTTAGCGGTGTCTCTTGACATCAAAGGGGCCTTCGATAACGCGTCGTGGGCGGGTATACTGGAACAGTTACGTGTGAAAGAGATCAAAACAAACCTATATGCACTTGCGTTTGACTACTTTGGCGACCGAACAGTGACTTTAAATTATTGTGGAGAAACGGTAACCAAGGATACCTCTAAAGGTTGCGTCCAAGGCTCTGCGTGTGGTCCAATATTTTGGAATATTTTATTGGACAGTGTATTTGATGTCCCGCTGCCCGACGGCTGCGAACTCCAGGCATTTGCGGACGATTTATTATTGGTTGCATTTGCAAAAGATTTGGAAAAACTCAAACAAATCACGTCAACTGCATTAGAATCGATTGCCGAATGGGGAGACCAGAAGAACCTCGAATTTGGTCCAGAGAAGACACAAATGGTTGTCTTCCGGAAAAGAATAAGAAATGCGGCGGAGGTGTGCATCGATTTCAGGGGACACACCATTAAAAACTGCAAATCAATGAAATACTTAGGGATACACATCGACTCTCAACTCAACTATAATGACCACTTCGAGAGTGTTATAAAGAAGGCGCAAAATATATACTATTCGGTGAGTGGCGTCGCGCGCACGACATGGGGACTAAACTCAGATATCATACGAGATATTTATATCAGTGCTGTCGAACCAGTCATCACATATGGGTGTGAGATTTGGGGTCATAGACTCAGTATAATTAGGGTTAGGAAAAAACTATTATCTCTGCAGAGATTGTTTGCAATACGCATAATAAGAGCGTTCAGAACTACTTCGGCCAACTCAGCTCTAGCACTGGCAAATCTCATACCCATCGATATAAAAATTGACGAAATAATAGAATACAATACATTCAAACGTGAGGGCAAAATCGATGACATCGGACTAAAAGGCGACATTCAGACACCGGTACACTACAAGACATTAAAACATCCGACAAAAAGAATAACCATAAATATAGGCGAAGATGCAAATGCAATCGAAATCGCAGACAGACTCAAAGCAAATGCAGATTACACAATATATACGGACGGATGCGCTAATGGCGCAAATGCAGGCGCAGCATATGTCATCACCGACCCTGCAGACAACAACATAGAGATCGGCAGAAGAAAGCTTAGCCCTCACTGCTCGGCCCATATGGCAGAACTTATAGCCATTGACGCAGCTCTTCATAGCCAGACATTACAAACATTTAATAAGAAAATAATAATAATGAGTGACTCGAAGTCCGCTCTTCAAGCAATTGCAATACGTAGTACCACGAATGGACTGATACTGAATATCCAATCGAGACATCAATCACTCATCAGAGACTGTATGTCGACAATAAATTATCACTGGTGTCGGGCGCATATGGGGATCAAAGGCAATGAAATTGCAGACACTGAGGCAAAGAAGGCGGCAGTGGGTGATGACCAATATATAACAACAGACATACCTCACAGCACTGTTAAAAAAGTCCTCAGAAACGAATCCATAAAGACCTGGAATAACAGATACATAGCAGACATAACAGGTTCGACTACAAGGCTATTTTTCCCAAACATTCCTTTCGCACGCAGTTTCCACTCTTCAAACACGTTATGCAGCGAATTCACACAATTCTTATCAGGACATGGATTATACAAAGACTACTTATACAGATTCAAAATACTAAAAGACAATAAATGTCAATGCGATGGCATAACTATTCAGACAATGAGTCACATACTCTTCGAGTGCAACACATTCGCCACAGAACGACTGGATTTGACAACACTTTGTACAACAAATCGTGTGAACGCAACCCCTGACCTCATAAATAACAGAGACTACAGTAAATTGATAACAGAACTAATGGCTGCAATTGCACCTCAACTCAGAGAACTAAACGGTCTTCAGGCCTAAACCAAAGCTAACCATAATAAACAATAGTATATAATTCAATACAGCACATCACCAGAGATATCCTAAATCAATCAAAATATTTATCGCTATCTATTCAATATATTTCTGAAAATCAATAGAAGAAAACCAACCCTTGTATCCCTTGCAAGGATTATTCATATTATAATGAATCCTGGTAAACTGACCACTAAAACATTTAGTAATATGACATTAAAACATGATTAATTATTCTGTTTTCTATTGAAAATACAATTAATTTTATACAGCAGTTCTCTAACAATTCTTATGACATTTTTATAAAAAAGGATTTAAATTAATTAATATTTGTTAGTAAAAAAGCAATTTATCTTGTCAAAATATACATTAAATTAAATTAATCGCTTATTTTTAAACAAAATTTTGACATTAAAACAAGAATTATTAATTAGTATATCGATAGAGATTTTGTATAAAAGCCGATCGAATTTAGTTTTGATTCATTCAGTTTTGAAACTCTAAAACATGTATTTGATTTTAAACCGAAATAAAAGTTTGAAAGAAGAAAAGTTAAGAGTAAGTTATTTGATGAGAATCGGCTCCTACGGGTTTGGCCCCGTAGGAGCCGATAATGATAATTATGATTATTTCATCCACTACCATGGTAAGTGGTAATGAATGAGATAGTGGTGATACCAGGAGAAATAGTAGAAGGATGGAGGAGGACAGGAAGGCTGTAGAGTGGTGAGTGGGCGGTTGAGTGAGTTGTGTTGGTTCTGTTGACGGTTGGCGCTAATCAGGCGGTGGAGATGGTTCTGTTGACTGTTGGCGCTAATCAGGCGGTGGAGATGGTTCTGTTGACGGTTGGCGCTAATCAG
>JAQFZR010000048.1:0-12399 GCA_034696065.1 Gustavia microcephala | reverse complement strand
TATGTTTAAGCGAAAATATTTTGTACCAAAAGAAATATCACAAGTTTTTATCCAAAAATCACAAAATAAAACCATATAAAGACTCATTACAAATGTCAAATTTCCACTAGGTAATTTATTTTAAGTCTAATTTTCATTCATTCTCTTTCTACTCCTAATCCCATTCAACGGGAACTACCTTGCTCTATATTACAGGTAATGTTTTCATTTAACTGTTTTGGGGGGCATTGCTAAAGGCGTAGTAAACAATTTATAGAACAGGTGGTCTGCCCACCGATGTATTGTGAAAAAGCATATGGCGGAATTTTGGTCAAAAACTCAGGAGCGTATAGGGCGGTTGGATTTTTTTGCGCCAATTTTTCGACGAACAAAGTTCTTCTGTGAATTCGTTATGTCGATTTGTCTGCCTGTCTGTCCGTCTGTCTCTCGGTCTGTCGCACATAGAAAAAAATGGAATTTTAGAATTCTGACTTTGGTTTCTTAAAGTACATCGAAAACTAAGATAGGATACAAATATTCAAAGTTTTATTTCATCAGAAATCTGGTGAAAATTAGCGCCAAAATTTGAATATTTATAAAGATTTCTAATTTTGTAATTTTGTTTTCCGATTCTTATAGTACATGAAAAAGTAGAATAAGAAGATCTGATAAACTAGTGTCGTATCTCACCAGGAACCTGTTGAAAATTAGCGACAAAATTTAAATTTTTTAAAAAAATTTCCGAATTTTATAATTTTGATTTCACATTCTTATCGTTCAAATATTAGATTATAAAGGCTTTGAATTTTAAGTTTAATTGTTTTTGTTCGTCATAATAAGTCTAGGCTTGCGACTTCTTAATCTTGTTTTTATTGTTTTTATGCAAATTTAAGTCGAAATACTTAAAATCTGACCTAAAAACTGGTTAAAACATTGATATATGTTCAAAAATCGTTCCGAAAGTGGAATTATTTTCAAGAAATTTCTTTAAAATTTTCAAAAAATATTATTTTTCACTAATTTTAATGTAATTTCGACAAAATAATGCAAAAATACGATAGAAATTACATAAAAAGTGTTAAAAAGACGTATTTTAAGCACTTTTTAAAAATCCCCCCTAGACCCCCTAGGATTTTTCTCAAAATACCCCTACCTAGACCCCCTCTAGACCTCATTGACCTTGGGCATCCCTGGTATTAGAGACTGGATCGAGAACTCGAGATTTTCGATTCCTAGAATTGTGTTAACTAAATACTGTGCCAGATATAAACAATACTAAATAATAGAAAACTTTAAACATTTCTTCACTGATTATAAACAAATTATAGTATATTATTAGCAAATTATATATTATTATACCCTGCATAAACATTTATGAAGATTTAAGCAAGTTTAATATAATTTTGAATTAAGTAGTCGATTAAATTTGTTTAATTATGGTGAGTTGGGTTTGCATCACAACCGTAAATGTGATAAAAAAATCGAAAAAATGTAAAAGGGATGGGTGAGGTCGAGGGATGTCTAAAGGGGTTTGGACATAATTCCCCTTACGATTCAAAAATTAAGCAAATAACCCCTATAAGATTTGCTTATGACACACCCCCTTAACATTTAAAAAGAATATGGGTATGGGCTTTTATTGGTCTGCATGGGTTATGGGGGCCCATCTTGGCACCCTAGTACATATCATGCAAAAATCCCATTTGAATCTAAAAATTTCTCAAAAATCCCACTCAAGAACTTTTTTATTTTGAATTTAATCATTTAATTCAATAGCTCTGACTATTCTCAAGATTAACCCCTAAACTTTTCCTTCTTATTCAATGTGCAAGGTACTTTATTTTAAAGGTTGTTTTAATCATTTAAAGTCACCTTTTTTTGACGCATTCTCGCCCTTTATATAGAAGAGCGACAACTATTTGGTTGTCATCAACGCCTAACATGAGTTGAAATTCTTTGGTTATGGCATAAAATTCTTTTGTTTTTAGTAAAAATATCTGCAAAATAAGAATATTTTGATAAATAAATTTAAATGAATTGTTATTCATATAATTCATATAAATATCTCAAACTTCGACTTCGTTTTGCATCTTCTTAATCAAATTGATGGCACAGTTATGTGTTTGTTCGCCAGCAATTATCAAAATAAGAGACAATTCGCCATTGATTCCATTGACTCCATTGGCCGATGGCATTAAGCCTATGGTTTTGGGGACAACACTTGTGATCGAACTGAAAGATAACTCGATCTCATCATCGCTAGGAATACCACTAAAATAATCCTCCGCTTTCACTGACTATAAGAACATTAAATTCAATTATTAAATATTAAAATACATTTAAAAACTAACAAAATTGGAGGAAAGGCCTAAATGGTTGGCAGTCATTAGTTGTTACTCGTGAGACATAACAGAGCTTTTGTGTCAAACAGTTGTGTAAAAATAAAAATAACTATTTTGGGAACGTCTGTGTCTCACATCTCTCCCCCATTTGACAGTTAGCTCTTCTTTTGGCAGAAAATATGATTAATTTAAAAAATTTAGAGAAAAAACACTTTTAAAGAGTATAGAAAAGGAAGAAATAGGTTATGAATACTAAGAAATGATATAAACTATAAGTTAAGTTATATTCCAATTGCATAATAGAGTTGTTAAATAAATTTATATAAATCTATGGAAAGGCTCCGTATCCGTGATATTCTTCAGGAGGTCTGTTGCCATACTTTGCCCGATGAATGGCTGCTAACTTCTCCCTGGCCTCTACCAGTTCTCTTTCCTTTTTAAGAATGGCTTCGCGGGCAACGATTTCCTGAGCTATTCCGGGAACTCGTCTTTTACTAATGATAATACTCTGTTCCTCGTCGTGTTCGATGGCCTGTTGTGCAGATCGAACCAAATTATCTGTCGCTTTCTTAACCGCATTTCCTGCTGTTTGTAGTCTTCTCATGGCCTGTGAGTCGGTGTCGGCCTTCACTTTGCACGCGACCAACAGTTGTGCTGTAGAACCGGCCACTTGTTTGGCCGCAGAAATCAATTTCTCTTCAGACGCCTGTCCCTGAACTAAGGCATTGGCGGCTTCGACTAAGCTATGAGTGGCTGCGGCCACATGTCTGGCAGCAGATATCAAACCGTCCGACCACTGGCCGTCGTCTGTTGCATATAATGGTTGTCCTTCAACCTTACCGGCCAATACCAACTCTCTTTGAGCAGCTGAGGCCGCCCTAACCAGTGCTGCCGTCGCGGCTGTTATCGATTTGGCCGCTTCTAAAATCATTTCATCGAAATTCATCTCTTCGTGCGGTAACTGAAGAATAGAATACATTTTTATAAGAATTATTTGAATTGAAGTAAAATAAAAATATTTTAAGACTCGATTGAATGGTTGGATGTCATGACTTCGAGTATATGTCTGATTCTCGGTTGATATCATGACCACAACCAAGAATATCAAACATATCTCGAAGGCATTCCTCGGTCTAAAGATGAAGTAAAATACAAATTCATGAATATCTCACTCTAATACTAGTCCTCCTGGGCTGAAGACTGGCCAACTTCTTGGCGGCGGCGTCTATAGAAGAGGCGGCGCCCAAAAGCTCATTCTCGGCAATGACAGTGGGGTCGTCCGGATCGACCCAATCGGACCCCTTCAGCAGTTCAGCGCTGCTCACAATCTCTGTGACTGATGTGGCGATAGTTCTCGACATCAAAACCAATTGATTTTTGGCATCACTTCCCGGCGCCGGTCTATTAATGATCTGATGGACCATTTGTAACAATTCTCTGTAATGATAAGCACAACCTCTTCCCGACTCCAGCACTCGAGTGCGCATATCGTGTGTTTCGGCTGAATTGGAGGCGGCTTTGGTAGTGATGAGGAGGTCGTATATGGCTTTGCGACCCATGTTGGCCGCCACGATCACATCGTCCTGTTTGCCACTCGTTCCCGCGGCCACTGCTTTGGCTGTGGCTAATGTGACCGGTTTTGTTACTCGAACTAAGTCTTCTGGTGAGGCTTTCCTAACGGTTGGCATTTCTCCCGAATCAAAGGCTCTAATCTCTTGAGCGATGGCTTCGATAGTGGATTCAAGAGCTCGAGTGCCTCTTTGGTGCTCGTCTTCGACAGTCTTAACTGTCTTCAAAAGTGATGTCACATTTGTGACCATAACCTGAAATTTAATTAAATTGAAATTAATTTTATGATTAAATGTCTAAATAATGACATACTTTTGCCGATTCTTTTAAGTACATCATCGCCGGGTCATTAATACTCTTTCCCGATGCTGTCTTTGTGGCTCCGATCAGTTCCCCGAGAGCTGTGGCCACATCTTTAACGGCATTCAACAACAATACCTGAGCTTCAGAATTATTAGATCCCAACGACGCGGCGCCCAATTTGACCACTTCTGACAATTGCATAATAGTTGTGACTGCATTTTGTGCGGCGACGGCTAACTGTTCTTGACTGGAAGCCGCACCCGCCACCAAAGTCTTCGTGTCCTCAACCAAGGCTTTAGCCGTTTTAAGTATAGCCTCCCTGTGATCGGCAAACGTCTCGTTTTCATTCTCAGAGTTCAAAGTACCCGAAGCGGCGAACATAATAGTTGTGTCCAAATCACCGATAATCCCACTCACAGTTGAGGCCGCGTTAATACACGCCTGAGTTCCACGAGAACCGGCCTGTAGTGCCGCCAAAACATACGATACCTTTTCTGAAACGTTTTTGGCATTATCTGCGAGATCTCTCTGACTATATGTGTCACCCGGGTTGGCCTGACACTGACCTGCGCTTTTTGTTATGTCAATACATGCCGTTCCTAATTCTTGAACACTGGCTTTAATACGAGTCGCGACCTATCAGTCAGTCATTCGTTTAAGGTTTGCAACACTTCATACGCTATTAAAGCACTTACCTCTACATTACTGGTCGCTCCAACCACTCCATTCACATCATTGGCTAAGTTAGCATAATTATGTGACAGATTGGCAGCTAATGGACCTAAATGTGCTACTTGTGTCGTCGATTTACCGACCTTTCAATCAAATTATACAACAGTTTTAGCTAAGAATAATAATAACTGTAACAATAGGTAAGGCCTACCATGTCCTGTGCAATTCGTGCAATTTCTTTGGCACAGTTAACCATTCGAGTTTGATAGTCAACATAGGTTGAGGCACCGGCAGGTAAGGTGGATGTGGAAGAATATGAATAATGTCTTTCATCTATTTTGGTAATAGATTTAGTGATGGATTCAATAATACCGGTCACCTGCCCGGCCTCAGTGGCTGCCGACTCGAGAGTGTGCAACAAGTCTTGAAGCGCTTCCTTCATGGCGTCACTCGAGTCGTCGATCTCTGCGTGAACTGAAGACGCCTTTGAGTTTCCGCCGCATTCTTTCACCGAATATATCAACTGAAGCGCACATTCGGTGACAGTCTTTGTTTGGTCTAAAATAATCATTTGTTGCTTCGAGTTCTGAGTCTTTGAGGCGCAACCGATTCCGTTCTGCACCAACGGCTCGAAGTATGAGACCAGTTGTGTGACCGCATGGCCCAACTTCTCGGCCTCTGCCTTACCAGACATTCTGACGGCATCGATATGTTCGTAGATTTCAGTGGCAGAAGCACTGGTAGCTTCTCTAAAGCCCTTAAGTGTGTTGTCCTGACGTGACTCTAAGTTCTGACTAATAATATTGAGGGACGACTGGTCTAACTCACGAATACATGCACTCAGTTTGTCAACGGCTTCGTCACATTCTCTCTGTCCCGGAGAGGCGTCTTTGATAGAAGTGACGACTTTTTTGATAGAATCGCTCACATTCTTGCTATGATTAGCCAATGTTTGCCAACCGGGTGGGTCTTTAGGGTTAAGGGCTAGTGATTTGGCGGCAATAATCATAT
This sequence comes from Gustavia microcephala, assembly GCA_034696065.1. Taxonomy (NCBI): domain Eukaryota; kingdom Metazoa; phylum Arthropoda; class Arachnida; order Sarcoptiformes; family Gustaviidae; genus Gustavia; species Gustavia microcephala. The sequence continues at coordinate 6,523 of JAQFZR010000048.1, read as the reverse complement.
TACATGACGCGTCGATTATGGAACGCCCATAAGAAGTAATTGGCTCCTGAGCTGACCGGGCTTTACCACTAATTTTTGCGGGAATGGGTGCAAAATCAGGTGAACTGGCGAAGACGGTTAGGTTTTCTACAGCATCCAGAAGTGGTTTCGTCGCTTCTGCACAGTTATGGTGATTGCGCTCTGAGTCCGGGTCCTGATCGAGGGCTTTGATCTCTTTGACCAGACTTGCCGTCGCGTTCGCCACATCTTTGGCCGATTGCACAAAATGTCTTTTAGCCACTGGATTACTGGTCTTGGATGAGGCGACACGACATGAGTTGCAGAGCGCGGACGTGTGTTTGGCGATGACTGTGGCCGCGGACAGGATTTGCTGCTGATTACTGGTTCGCATCGACAACTGCTGACACGCGGACTGAATCGCTTCACTGGCCTTATGGAAGGCATTCAAGTCTACCAAACCTGCTCTACCGGCGACACTGGATGGGTCCGAAGCACCGACAAGATATGCCGCCTGAGCTGCGCCTTCCAACAAACCGCAAATAGAATCAGACGCCTCTTTAACCGAATGGCCAAACTCCTGGTGCTCGTTCTTTTTGGCGTGATTTGCAATCCCAGTCATCGCATCCCCGAGTCTTCGACTCCTTTCAGTTACGGTTTCCAAACATTCGAAATAAGTGGAGTCATTGATGGGTTCGGAAGGCCTTTCGAGTAATGATCGCATCATTTGTATGTTTCTTATGGCAGAATCGCATTCCTTCTGACCCGGGGCTGAAGAACTGCAAACGTTTATCAAATTATTAATGCTTTCGGTCACAGATCTGGCAGAAGAAGCTAAAAGATTTCGGGCGTTCGGAGCGTTCGGGTCGACTGACACTGATTTTGCTGAAACCAATAGTTTGCTCGAACACATCGATAATGTCTTAAGACTGGATAACATTTGGGAACGAATGTCATAATCTTTGGTCTGACCCGCGATTTCTAAACCGCAATCAAAGAGTTGACTGAAGGCTGAACTGAATTGTTTGGAAGAAGTGGCCAAAAGACTGGGACTTCGAGAGCCATCGATGACATCAGCCGCCCCTTCATTCAGTTTTGTGGCAGCGATGGACAGATTGGTCTGAAGCTCACTATAAGACCTGTGCGTTTGTGGTAACTCTTTGCCAATCAGTTGTGTCGCGTCTGTTATGCTTCGAATCGATTCGTCGACATCTCTCTGTCCCGGAAGACAATTAACGCAATTGTTTAGAGAGTTGGAGACACTCTTCGCCACTTGAGTGAGTCGTTGTTGCCGTTCCCTATCGTGAGGGTTATGAAGAGCCCATTTAGTCTCTTCGAATAGTAAAATGGATTTTTCCAAAACATCTCTCGCATTGTCTATGACTCGCATTTGAACATCTCTTTCGGTTGAGACGGCGGCCACTCCTCTGACAGCACTCGTTAGGTTTTTCAACGCATTGGACACATCCCTTCCCGCATGACCCGTGAAATTCTCATTTCCTTGAGAGGCAGCGGTTAAGAGTTGGGCCATTGAAGACCCGACAGATTTGCAGGTAGTGTTCAATTGTGAGGAACAGTACTCTATGTTCTCTCCTGGAAGTGGTTTGAGATGATAATTAATGGCAGCTTTTCTACATTCGGCTAACTCTCTGTCCAACTCTCGAATCGATTCAATTGCGGCGTCGATTTCCATAGAAGAACTACAGGCTTCCTGTGCTTTAGCTAATTGGGTTCGCAATTCTGTGAGCGCTTCTGCCAATTGTTGTGACAATTGAGTCAATTGGATGGCACACGACTGGTCAGTAATGGTAGGAATGGCCGACTTGGAGGTGAGGACCATTCGAGACGCGGGTTGTATGAAGAGATCGCAGGCATTAATGAGAGCCAACTGTTTGCTTGAGTTGTCCGGTTCTGTTTGGGTACCTCTAATACCCTGAACCACTTTTGGAATCAAATCCGACACTTCTTTGCACACTTGGATTAGCTCTTCCTGAATGACATCATTACTATTGTATGGCCCACATCCATGTGCCGCTGCAATGGTTTGTGTGGCGGTTGCCGTCGCCTGTTTGGCCGTCGCTTCCAAACGAGTAATGACTTTACGCTTCAATGCATTACTCGCAGCAGTATTTGTCGCGTTTCGCAAGTCTTCGGCCGCTCTTTTGAGCGCCGCCTGAGAGTCAGAGTCGTGTGGGTTTGTCGCACATCCTTTGGCCGCTTCGACCAGTCTTGAGGTCGCGTCAGCTAAAACTTTTGCAGCCGATAACAAACGCTTTTGTAGGTCTGAGTCGGGTTGGGTCTCGGCCTGTCCTTTAATGTTGTGAATGAGTTGAGCCGTAGCCTGAGCTAAGATCTTAGCCTGTCTGACCATTTCGGTGGCGTCACCCGTACTGCTGAATAACCGATCGGTTGCGTCAAGTATTGTGTCAACAGCACCGTCATGTTCAGTGGGTCGCCGACCCCTGTTATCACTCAAACTTCTCACGTGATTCAGCAAATTATTGAGCGCTTGTGTCACATCCGCGGCCGCGCCCTTCAGGTCACCGATGAGTCGGTCGTCTTGACACGAGTCCTGACATACTTTAACAATATTTTCCACAGCTTTGGCCACTTCTTTGACCGCTTCTATGATCTGTTGCTGACAATTGGGATTATTAATAGTGGGCGCAACCACTTTGGCACAGGCGACCAATTGGGAAGTCGCTAAAGCGCACTGAGTCGCTGAACTAATGACCCTGTTTTGTGCCGACTGGTCGTCACAACGAGAGGCCACGTCTTTAGCTTTCAGGACTAGATTCGCGGCCGCATTCGCCACAGGCTTTGATAAGCTTAAGAGCATATCCGCGGCCTCTCTGTCGTACTCGTCCTCTTCACCGATGGTATACAACAGGTTAGTCGTGGCCTCTCCTACTTTGGAAGCGGCATTCAAAAGGCTCTGACGCGGGGCTTTGGTCGCGGGTTCGGCCGCTTTTAGAAGCTCACTGAAAGCGGAGCACAGGTTTCGGGCGGCGTCTATCAGCCGTTCCCCCTTATCGTCGTCTTCCATTAGGGCTGCGATTACTTTCACATCCCGTGACATATCGGGTAAATTAGTACTAATCGTATGGATGGCTGCCCCGAGCGCCGGGTGATCCAGTTCCTCTTCGGGAACGGACGTCAAAGTGATGACCTGAGCTGTGGCCGCATTCAGTGCCGCCATTTGGGACGAAACGGTTTCTTTTTTGACATCCAATTGGCTCTGTTTCCACCCGAAGTCCGGCCCGTATTCAGGAATTTTAGCCTTTGTTTCTAATTCCTTGAGTGCTTTGAGCACAGCATCCTGACCCATACCTATTGTCGATAGTAAAGCTCTTTGTGGTTCAGAGAGTCCAGTTTGAAGGTATTTCGGATGTTGTGCTGTCATTAGTGGTGACTGTTGTACCGGTGCTTGACTTTGAATTGACGTTAGCTGTTGTTCAGGCATTTCTTTAATACTTATAGTTTGTGGTCCATTAGTTCCGGGCCTTATTATGCCGGGAATCGCCAAATCTTCTATTATAGGTTTGGATGGTTTCTGCCCGGGTTGGTGTTGAAGGATAGTTGCCTTAGAAGGTGAGACACTGTCCTCAACCATAGTAGATCCCTCATCGCCCTCAATGCCGAAGTGATCCTTCGCTTTCTTTCGCCTCAAAATGATGTCAATATATCCGGCGATCAGTTGTGAGATCTGTTCGCCTTCTGATGTCTGAACCGAATAATAAGAGTCAGAATAGTCTCCAAAATCAAGAGTAAAGCTATTAGGAGAGGCCGCCCAACGCTTTACTGTAGTCAAAGGCCAGGTTTTCATGATTTCTTTGGTTTTCTCATCCAATCGAAGAACACTATCTTTGGTGACGCCCAACAGTCGCGGCACTAATTTATTCTTTCCCTTCATTTTCTCCTTAACCAAGAAGAATGTGACGCCATATGTCTTAAGAGAACGCGCCAGACCTACATACTTGACCTTTGCCTCCAACTCAGACTCACCGATATGTTTGCGATGTTCAGCGAAGACCTTCTTTTCGATGGCTTTATCTCTTCGCGAGTAATCTCTCGGAAGGAGTTCTTTGAGATCAAGAAACCCGGGTTTGTGTTTGGATTCGACATAATCTCCGAATTGGATCTGACATTGAATGCCCGCGAACTGACACGACTCGTCCAAAGTGACCGGATGTGTGCCAGCAATTATAGCATCCCTGGCCTGCACATAGAGTAGGTTCAGTTGCACCGGATCTCTAGAGTCAATGTTCTGGTCAGAGAAGAAAAACTTTCTTCTGAGCAGAAGAGTCTCCTCCTCATCGATGCCCTGTTCTCGCAATGTCTTTGAGTGGTCGACCCAATTGAGGTCATCATCTGTTTTCAATTTCTTCTTCAACTGTTCCATTTTGGAGTCCAATGTCTTCTCTTTGTCCTTATCTTTTCGCCTCAGAGTCAGAGTTCCAGTCGATGAAAGTGTGGCATCTCTTAGCTCTTCGGGAAAGTCACGAATTAAGGAGTATTCGTCATGATTTGTGATACCTTTCCAAACATGTTATCATTGATAATATTAATACTCATTTGAGTCATGTATTCAAATGTATCCAAATGTATACCTATTTTAGTACAGATAACAACCATCAGATTGGAGACGGGCTGACTGTCATCGACGAGGACAGTCTTCACACTACCGTCCAACATCCTTACCCTAAGAGTTCTCATTTTTCTTCTATACTCGAGTAAGTCCTACATTAAACAATTTTATTAATTTAATTGAGTTAATGGACCAAGTTAATGGAAAGGGAGGAGAGGGGAGGGAGGGAAGGGGAAGGAGTGGACATCCCAACTATTAGACTATTATATTGAATATTATGTTTTGCGCATCTTTTGAATCACAAAATTATAACAAAATCAATAGTTTTGATAACTTTGAACCAATAGGAGATGGGATGGAGTCAAACAAAACTAATATAAGATATTTGATTGATTGGTAATGTCTTTACTTAAATCTTATTCCTCTATCATTTCCATCATTTCAATTAATAATATTTGTTTCTTTCATATATTTATAATTAATCAAAAGTTTATTTAATGTAAAACTCACTCCATTTCTAAGCAAATAGTATTCCAGAGAACGGGCAGGTTCTAACCAGACCCCTTTCTTCGGGTCCTCGTCTGTCAGGAAAAGGCCGTAATCTTTAGCTGTAATTAATGGAAATAAATTTCAATTGAATTAATTTTCAATCAATTAAACTAAAATATAATAACTAATAGAGTCATACGCTGTCCAATGTTTGCTTCGGTTATCTTGTCTTTGATGAGACGGCAGGCGTCGTATACCATAACTGATGGCTCGAATTGCATAGTTTTGACCACATTTTTGTCCGCAACACTGATTTTCAGTGAAAGCGTTGACATTTTGGACGGTTATCTCTTTATTTTATCGGTCAGTTCTGTGATTAAATCAATTGATAAATGAATGAATGCGTAAAAAGCAATAAATATAGTTTCGATTGAGTTATTGTTAGAAGTGATTGAGTTTGAAACAAATCTTTTCTAATAACAAACAAACTATAGATTGTTTGTAGCGATTGTCGGATCGATTGTCATTTTATTGCTATTTGTCATTTGTATAACAATGTTTGGCTGTGTCTGCCGTTCAATACAAACATAGTCGGGTGATTCAATAGGGATTACATTACTATTTGTTATATTATTTTATAACTTCTATTACAATAACTAAATTTGATTTATTTTCCTCTTCTTTACTCTACTTTCTCTCCCTATTGTATAATTTGATCAAAACGAACGGCGCTTTAGTACTTGTGCCACTCATTTAACTCATGTTATTCATAAAAAGTTTCGGGACATCAAGTGCTTCATTACTCAACACAACCGGTACTTAATTCAATAGTAAGTTATGTTGATATATGTTTAATACATAATATTTAAAGTGAATCATTAGTATTGGTTTCTATAAAATTAAAATATCATTTTATTTTCATTTAAAAGAGAGGTTTGGGTCAAATACGGCATTATTTTTTGAAATTATTGATAATTAAGTGCTTTATATTCAATTGGATTTCAGAATACATAGAAAGAATAGATGGAAGACAAATGAGGGATAAGAATGGACGACATTTACATTATATAATGAAAAAATCAATTCATTTTAAACTCAATTAAATTAAATTAAAACAAAATCAAATCCGTTGTAAAACTGATTAAAAGTTTCATTTATTAATTTGATAGAAGACTTTGATGTCTTACTTAAAGAGGTGGCGATTGTGGCAAATATTCATCTCAAGAGAGATAGCGTGGGATTCATTTCCTATTATAGAACCTGAACCTGAAAGCCATATACAGAATAGAGAATACGCTAAGCCTTCAATGTTTCGTAAGTTTCAAATCAATGACAAGTGTATACTATCTTATAATATAGTATAATATAGTATAATATCAAATATTTAATTCATATTAATTTTTCAATTAAATTGTTGATAAGTGGGTCGAACACCTCAACCCCAAACCC
>JAQFZR010000047.1:0-12470 GCA_034696065.1 Gustavia microcephala | reverse complement strand
ACCTAACCTAACCTAACCTAACCTAACCTAACCTAACCATTCGATGTTCAGCAGCCGAAGGCTACGGTCGCATATTTTATGACGCAGGTAGCTCCCGACGCAACTCAACATATTTTGTACCCTTTTTTTGAACGTCATTGGTGCCCAATCTTGGGATAGCCTTAACAGTGCATTTTTTAAGGTTTATACATCATCAACGTTTGTTATTAAATTGTGAAGTTTTGACGCAAGTGTTTTGACGCACCAGTCTTATCGAGACTGCGTCAAGTTTTAACACTTAGAAAAATTTTGTTATTTTCATCAGTTTTAACATATACTTAAGTGTTTTCATTATTTAAGTTTATTAAAGTTAATAAAGTTTCGACGCAGTCTTCATTCTGTGAATAATGCCGCCCAAGAAAAGATCGACGGAGTCAATGGTCGCGTCTGCGGCAGCCGCTTATTCTTTGAAAAATAGTGACAAACTCTTATCTAACATCGATTGTTCAGATTTCGCTCATTACGAAGATGACGAAGACTACGAAGACTATGAAGAATACGATCTGTCGAGCGTCGACCCATCTTTGTTACACTTGGTCGACCGTAGTAAGTATCTGACGCGTCAGAGTAAGACCAAACCGAAGGCTGCGTCTCAACCTAACACGGCCGAAACAGGAACGCGTCCTAAGACTAAGAACAAACCAAACGAGTCCGATCGCTCTTCAAATCATAATTCGTCGACGCAACCTGCGTCTAAACCTCTTATGTTCAAAACCAATGATAATGACATTTACAATGCGTCAATTGAAGATCTAAAGAATTGCAAACTCATTCCATCAACACCTGACGCACTAAATGACTATATCAGACAAATAAGTAATCGCGTCGTAACAGCACTGACGCGTCACAACAGTTTGACTAAAGAAGATAAGAGTGAGATCATGGAGTTGATGCCTGTCATTGTGATGGCTTCTGCCCGTTTTCCACTCCAAATGAAAGCCCAAACCTCTTCAGTCAGTGACGCAACTAAAATTATTGACTGCGTCAAAGTCGAAATGCGTCAGTTAAAAGAAGAGTTAAAAGAAGAGTTGGTTCAAATGCGTCAACCAGTGGCAACTGATTCATATGCGTCAATAGTGTCCAAACAAAAACCTGTTAAAACACCGATAACGCGTCCTGCTTTAGTCATCTCTCCGACTGACGTCACTCAGAAACACGACGCTGTTCTAAACAATTTCCGAAAATCTGTGAGTTTTAAAAACGACGCATTCGCTCCGGCTCGAGTTCAAAAAGTATCTAACAATAAGATCCGCGTCGAATTCGACGACGCACTGCAACGTGACGCAACCATTGAAAAGTTGAAATGCGTCAAAAATTTGAACGTCGAAGAAGCAAAGCGTCGTAAACCAATGATGATAATTAAAGGTATACACAAAGCTGTTGAAAAGAAAGAACTCGTCGAAGTACTGCGTCGTCAGAACCCCACAATCGTCGCGACTTGCACTGACCAAAACGGCATCCGCGTCTGTTTCCCAAAGTACAACCGAAACGACCAACTCTACAATGCAGTCATAGAAGTCGGACCTAAAACCCGCGTCGCTCTCCTTCAGTTGGGCCGCGTCAACATAGACCACCAAAGAGTTCATGTAAGCGATTACTCACCGTTCGTACAATGTTTCAAGTGCCTCCAATTTGGACACACGTCAACGAAATGCGAATCTTCTACGCAGCCCTGTTCGTACTGTGCGTCAATGGACCACACATTCAAAGACTGTAACCTCAAAGATGAACCAAACAAAGCAAAGTGCTACAACTGTAGTAAATTCAACTCCGAAAACGACGCGCATATCGACGACGCACATTGTGCCACTTCCATCAAGCACTGTCATCGCGTCAAAACCGTGGTTCAACGCGTCAACGAGCGAATCGATTATGGTTCCTAAACCTCTTGTCATCTATGCGAACAATTAACATACGTCAACGTCAACTGCGTCTCATTTTATTAATTATAATTTTTAATTTTAATAATCATTTGTATAAATAAAATCGCATATATATGCCGCACCTATTTTGCAAACGCTTCAATAAGTTCTAGTATGCGTATTAATTTGACGCATGTTATACGTCAATTAAATGTTTATTATTTTTTATCTTTATTAACTTAGTTTGTAATTCATTTGTATTAATGTATTCAATTTATATAACCGACGCACTATGCGTCAATTATCCAACAAATGCTTAACGTGTGTTAATGTGATGTATGCGAGTATACATTCGCTTGCGTCATCACATTTATTTTTATTAATTTCATTTTTGAACAACTTTTGATGTTTTCATACAATTATAACTCTTAGCTTTAATCATTTTTTTCTGACGCATCATTGCGTCATTTGTATATTCACTTAATTTTAAAAGTAAATAAATTAGCGTCATGAGCACAAAGGAAAAAAACCTAACCTAACCAGTCTCTGTTCAGCTCTCATAGAGAACAGACGTGTTTTTCTTTGTTTTAAAATTATTTCATCATTTTTTTAATAACCTCTTTTAGTGCTATAACCCCCACTCGAACTGCTTATCTTTTGTTGGGCAAATTGACTTCGTCATTTTAAGCCCTAATTCGGCCAAATCTCGTGACCACTTCGGGAGATATCGAGGCCCGAAGCTTTTGGTAACATTTTTTAATTGTTTTTGTCCGCCATTTTGTGTTGTTTTTGTGGCGCCGGAAACTCAATCGCTTATTTCTTCTTCACCTTTCATCCGATCTTCAATATTCCTTCACCAAACATCTCAACTCATCTTTATCTTCATTTTGTGACCATCGCCGGCTTCTGGACATCGATTTTACCGCAAATTCTGGTCAGTACTATTCTGCGAGTCAGCCCTATTCTGGGCGTCCAAATTCATCAATTTAATGATAACGATAGAGTCAAAGCCTGCGTTATCGTTGAAGATTCTTCCGGCGCTTCACTCGGAATCGCTTAATTTTCTTCACCTAATCTCGCGGTTATTCAATTCATTGTTGGTCAACGAAAATGCACTATAGCGTCCATTTACATCGAACCGGACGCTGACCCTTCAAACACTTTTGAGTCTTTTGTTCATTTACTCGATGAGACGCGAGGAACGCGTTCTAATCGGAGGTGATTTCAACGCAAAACATCATTACTGGGGTTGTTCCGACTCGGATGATAGAGGAAACGCTATTGTGGACGCCTTAGCCGCCTTTCAAATAAGCGTCTGCATTATCGATAACACTCCAACATTAGGCGTTATCAGATATGGGGCGCTTTGCACATCGATTCCGGACGTCACCTTTGCGTCCGATAATTTTGTCAGATTTATTAATCAGTGGTATGTGAATGCGGACGCGTGCTTATCGTCGGATCATGAAGCGATTGATTTCATTATTCTACCGCCAGGGCGCGTCGGTGCGTCCAAACGTAATTCCACTTATTATTTCAACAATAAAATTACAATTGAAACCTGTTCGACGAGGCTCTTTCCGGGAGCCTTAGAGAGTCGGACGTACTCAACACGGACTTTGAAAGTCTGGACGCAAACATTCTGGACCAGCTCGTGGACGCTGTCACAAAAATTATTCTTTAAGCGTGTAAGGCGTCCATGAAAATCCGCGGTAACGGTAAACCTTTCTATTTCTGGTGGTCCGATACACTAGAACGTCACAAACGTCATGTTCTCCGTCTTCACCACAAACTCAAAGACCTTAAATCCCGTAACCGAGATATTTCTGCGGCGCTTCAAGATTTACAATGGGCTAAAGACGCCTATAAGAAAGCCCTAAGGAAGGCGTCCACTGAACACTTCAGACAGTTCTGTACAAAGCAGAACAAAGAGGATGTGTGGTCACTCACAAATCTATTAATAAAAGACGCTCCATCGAGGCGTCCACCTTCCACAATAAATATCGGTACGGGCGCTTTATTCACTAACAACAATCAAGAAACTGCAGACGCACTCATTAATCACTTTTACCTGGATGACACCTTGGACGCCGAACTACAACATCGCCACCTACGGCAAGTTATAGACGCCCCGTTACCGGGCGCCAACGAACCTCCATTCACAGCTGATGAGGTGCTAGTTTGCTTCAAATCAATGAAACCAAACCGGGCGCCCGAAGTCGATAATCTGACGTCCGATATATGCTTCCGTTTTGCTCAAACCCACATTTCTTTTTTAACATCAATTTATAACAAGTGTCTCGAACTTCAACACTTCCCCAAAGCCTGGAAGCTGGCGTACGTAAAAATTTTGCCTTAGCCCGGTAAGGACGACTACACCAACCTGGCGTCCTTCCGCTTTATTGGACTCCTCTGTATTTTTGGAAAAGTTCTGGAGAAACTTTTCACTCGGCGTCTGAACTTCAAAGCCTTCACTGAACACCGTTGGAACGAAAAACAGTTTGGGTTCAAAGAACAAACATCGACGTCCGATCATCTTCACAGCGCTATTAACTTTATTGAGGACGCCAAAGCCGCTAGACGCCAAGTCATCGGCGTCTCCTTTACATTAAGGCGGCATTCGATAATGCTTGGTGGCCGGCAATATTCAAACAACTACGACGCACTGAATGCCCGTCAAATATATTTGAACTCATCAGGAGCTATTTCACCGATAGAGAAGTAATGCTTGATTATGCGGACGCCAACTCAAGAAAATCGATGACTTAAGGGTGCGTCCAAGGATCAGTCTGCGGCCCAACATTTTGGAATCTAATACTGGACGAACTCCCTGATCACCCGCTTCCAGACGGCTGTCGCGTGCAAGCGTTTGCCGATGACGTCCTTCTATTAGTCAAAGCGTCCGACAGTTCGTCTATTCAACGCAAAACTACCGAAGCGTTGAGCTGTATTAGTGAGTGATGACAAGGTGTTAAGCTATCGTTCAGTCCAACTAAAACGCAAGCAATTGCATTCACACCAGCGTCTGGACGCATTAATATATCAATGGACGCGACACCTATCAATTTTGAAGATAAGATTAAACTCTTGGGACTAATGATAGACAAAAACCTCAACTTTATCGCACACGCAAAATATGTTATCGGCAAAGCCACAAAGATCTTTAGAAATTTGTGAAAGTTTGTGCGTCCGACCTCGAGCGTCCATTCAGAAAATGTGTCAATCATTTATCGCCAAGTAATTGAGCCCATTATAACTTATGCGGCCGAGATTTGGGGCAAAGCGTCCCAGCGTCCGTCAGTTGTTAAGGCGCTGAGATCATTCCAACGTTCGTTTGCCATTAGAGCTATTCTTGGCTTTCATACCGTTTCGGCAGTATCGGCATTGGCGCTCTCGCAATTCACACCATTACATCTCACGGTGCGAGAGGTTGATGAGATTGGACGCGTCAAAAGGACTGGCGTCTGCCCTAACATCCCAGATGATGTGTCGCTTGAACGGCGAGTTAGACCGGCTGATAAGCTACACCCCGCAAAGCGTACGTCGTGGAAGCACATGGACGCCACAACTCAAAGTGAAGTGGGCGCTTTGGCGTCTGCTACCAACATTTATACTGATGGCAGCAAATCCGAAGATGAGTCAGTCGGTGCTGCGTTCGTTGCATATCTGCCATGCGGACGCGTAGTTACGCGTAAATTTTGTCTCAGCGACCACTGCTTTGTTTTTCAGTCCGAACTGTTTGCACTCAATGAAGCGCTCACCTGGGCGGACGCTCACATGCATACGGATGTGACGCTGTACTCTGATAGTCAGTCAGCAGTAAAAGCGTTAGAGGACACATTGAATGCCAATCCTCAGTTGCGTTCTGTCTCTCAAGGAGAACAGACGTGTTTTTTCTTAACAGTTTTTCTCTTAATATTTTTCAATTTTATTATTTCTTATTTGTGCTTAATTTAGTGTTTTTTAGTGCTTTATTTAATGAATTGTGCTTTATTTATCTCAGCCTTTATTACTTAGTGCCGAAACTCTCTGATTTGACCAGAAATTGGCCAAATTTAACCGTTTTTACCACTATTTAGTGATTATTTTAAAGTCCTTTGTTTGGGATTTGTTTACATTTTTCGCCGCCATTTTTGACATTTTTATATCTGTGCGCAAAATCATTATCCAACATCATTAACGCTCTCATATATTTCCATCACTTTTTTGCCCCATTTTTCATCCGAACGTTTTTTACGTCCCGGCCCACTCAGCGGATACGCCACCACCGCCTTTCTGCGACTGCGCATTCGTGCGCCTTTTTGGGATACGCCACCACTACTGTACGTCACAGGGTAAGTGCACTCACTAACTCTTAACACTAGCGCCGCTTTGTGACACTAACGCAAACAATTACGTGAACTTTAATCACGTGTGAGTGACTCAACACCTACAGTGCAGTGTTAGTGCAGTGTTAGTGCAGTGTTAGTGCGCCCTCTCTCCACACCATCACTAAAAACTTTAAGACAATTTCCGCCATGTCTGAAAAAGACAAAACAAAGCCAAAACCTTCCGACACAGACCCGTTTAAGAAGTCAGACTTAACACCGAGAGATAACACCACCGGTGAACACTCCAAGGCCCGGAACAAACTCGGCCACTTCCTTAGTAAAGAAGCCGCCGCTGCCAATACCGAAGAAGACATATCGGAAGTACCACACCTTGACATCAGTGGTAGATCGCCGAACGACATTCATCGGGAATTCAAAGAGTATCTGCGGAACCGGAATTCCAAACATATCAATGCAGAGACGCGAGACCACGTTAATATGTACTTCGACGCCATCGTAGCCATGGCTAACAATGCCACGCTAGAAGCCCGTGCTCTCAAAAGAGAACTGAAGAACACAGTGTCTCTATCAGCCCGTTTTGACACTCTGGAACTGCTAATCCAATCAACAGCACAATCTGCACCTGTCTCTGCCTTTGATTCCGGCCCGATGATCGGCAAATTAGACTCTTTGGAAGCCATTATTTGTCAAAAAGTTATCCCCGAAATGCACTCTAATTCGGCCGATATTATCAACCACTTAGAGCCAATTATTGTTCAAACCGCCGCCAAAACTAATGATCACATTTCCAAACAGTCTACCGTTTCCGCATCACAAACAACTCAATCAGCACCGCAAACAAAGCCATCTTTTTCCGCAATTGTTAAGAATAAGCCACCAAAGCGACCAGTGCATACAACCGAGCACAATCTAATAATTGCTCCGCTGTCTCACAAAGATTCCGACATCACTAAAACAGACATTACCGCTATAGTAGATCCGGCAGCTCTCGTCATTGGCATATCTAGACTCCGTCGAGCAAAAGACGGCCAATTAGTCTTAGGAACAGACTCCGAGGCAGACCTGAAGACTTTGCACCAAAGCCTTAACAGTGACACCGCTTTCACTTCACATTACGTCGTGCGCAACGCAATCAAACGCAACCCTCGCGTTATAATTAAGTCCGTGCCCGACAACATCACAGACACTGAAATCACGGCCGCACTGCACCAACAAAACCGTGATATTAAGGCTTTCGAACCGGATCTCAAGGCATTCGAAAAACACATTAAATATGTTTTTCACACAAAGTCCACCAAATTAAAGACCCGCAATATAGTTATTGAAGTACCGCCAAAACTCGGTCGCATTATCACGTCTCTTAAACGTATCGGCATTAACTGGCACATGCTCTCGGCCGAATATTATATACTCGTCACCCGATGCTATAATTGCTGTGGACTCGGACATCGAGCATCAAAAACAGTCAACAAGATAACGACGCCGACCTGTACCAGCCAACTAACCTGCAGTCATTGTGCAGGTGACCACAAGTATACTGCCTGCCCTGACAAGACCGACAAATCAAAAGCCAATTGCACTCTCTGTTTAGCTGAGAAAACCCGTTCCAAAAACCCAAACATTAAGACCAATCACTCCGCCTTTGACAACAACTGTCCGGCTCTCTTACGATTTAAAGAGTCCGAATACTTAAAAACAGATTACGGTTGCAATGGCTGTTAATCACCGGACACATCTCAGCCCTATGCTCCGTATCCTACAAGTCAATCTTCACATAAGTCAGGCCGCATCAGCCCATATTTCAACCGTCTCTCACGAAGAAGACTTTGATCTACTTTTAATACAAGAACCGCATGTCTATCGCAATAGAGTCAACAATATGATCGGTATGTCTCAAATCATTTCCACTGGCGACAACCCACGGTCAGCCATCGTTGTGCGTAACCGTTCTCTTTCGGTTCAACACCTCACAAACCTTTCCGATCAATACCACACAGTTGTGTCCATCTCAACACCAACCGACACAATAGTGTTTATTTCCGCATACCATAGACCACAAATCGACAATACTTATGATATCGGTAATCTGAACCGTATCATCGCTTCACTGGGCACCAGTAAAATTGTTATCGGAATTGATTCCAACTCCAAATCCGCTATCTGGGGCTCCCCTACAGAGGATATTCGAGGCCGACGAATGGCTGACTTCATTAATGAATCGGGCCTATACTGCCTCAACGACGGTCTTGAGCCCACATTTATGCGTGCGAACGGCGAGTCGAGCTTCATCGACTTAACTTTGATATCGGGCAATATAGCCGCCAGAGTCCGTAACTGGCATGTCTCGACCGAAGAAAACATGAGTGACCACCGGTCAATCTACTTTGAAATACCGCTCCAGACTTCCCCGACAGACAACCGGACATACAGTCGAAAGTATAACACTTCCAAGGCCGATTGGCACAAATTTGAGACAACACTATCTCAGGAATTGCCGACATTTAGGACATGTGTCCAATCAATTGCAACCGTCGAAGAGTGTGAAAGTGCCGCCAACAAACTCATTTCCATTATTACTAATTCCGCCGACAAATCCATTCCTCGGAAAAAACCGTGTGCTCAGTCGGTCAACTGGTGGACTCCAGAACTGACTATTCAACGACGAAAAGTTCGTGCATTACGTAACCGTCTTAACCATAGCAGGCGTAACAGAGACGCAAACCAAGCGTTATATCGAACCGAAGCCAACCGTTATAGAGCTATGATCAACCGTCAAAAAATGTTATCTTTTCGCGCCTTCTGCACCGAAAACTCTGAATCTGACCCATGGGGCGCTGTGTACAAGATGTACCGATTAAAGCAATCAGCCAAACTTCCACTAAAATCACTGCTCAAGCCAGACGGCACATACACGGTAGACGAGACCGACACCTTCACCACTCTTTTCAACGGATATTATCCGCTTGATAATCCCGACAGCGACTCAACACAACATCGACTTCTCCGTCAACAGATGTCCGAACCACCGATTACTGCGGATGACCCGCCTTTCACTGAACAAGAAGTGCTTCACTCTATTAACCGCATGGACACGAAGAAAGCACCGGGTTTAGACCTCATAACCGCAGATATCTTTAAGCACTCAGCTTTGATTCTTTTACCGGAAATTACGACTCTTTTCAACCGATGCCTATCTCGGCTGCTTTCCCAAGTGCTTCAAGCAAGCCTTGGTGAAGTTTATTCCGAAGCCCAATTCTTCCGCCATCAACACCCACAAAGCGTATCGCCCCATTTGTTTACTTTCTGTTCCGGGAAAGAGTCTCGATCATCTTCAGATCAGCCGTATTGCGTGGTCTCTTCACTCCAACAACCGACTAAGTCATAATCAGTTTGGCTTTACTCCGCAGAAGAGCACAACTGACGCCATCTCAACCCTCATACGACAGATCAAATCAGGAATTGCCGCCAACAAACACGTCGCCGTAATCTCGCTTGATGTCGAAGGGGCTTTCGACAACGCAAAATGGCATTTAATTTTGTCGGAATTGAAAGCCAAACAATGCCCTCGAAATCTCTATCGCCTCGCTCTTCACTACTTTTCCAACAGACACGTTCGGGCCGAGTCTGAATCAACAACCGTCTCTCACCGTCAGACAATGGGTTGTATGCAAGGGACGCCTTCAGGACCCGTCTTTTGGAATATTCTGTACGACAGCCTTTTATCACTGCCCTTTCCTAACGGCGTTTACGTTCAGGCATATGCCGATGACGCCATTGTTGTGGTCACCGAAAAAAGCCTCAAAAAGATCGAGCATTTAATCGATCAAACAATGACCGCAATATTCAATTGGAGTCAACGGGTTAGCCTACGCTTCAACCCTCATAAGTCACAAGCCTTTTACGTGGGTGAAAGATCACGAAGGCCCACAATTCGTCTCAACGGCGTTATAATTCAACACTCGCCTTCAATCAAATACTTGGGCGTCATTCTCGACCGTAAGCTGGACTTTGCAGACCACACGACATATGTTTGCGCAAAAGCCAAAGCGGCTATCTGTCGATTAAGCCTTGTCGCTAAAGCATCGTGGGGCATAGGAACTAAATCTATGACAACCATCTATTGCAACGCTATCGAGCCTGCGTTTTTGTACGCTATCTCCGTATGGGTTGATCGCGCACGAATCGACCGGAATATGCGCCGACTGCGATCTGTCCAGCATTTCTCCTTAATGCGGATATGCAAATCGTATCGGACAGCACCGACAGAAGCCCTTTGTGTCTTGGCGGGCATACCACCGATTGAGCTCCGCATAGAGCAATTGGTCGCCAACACCCAACTAAACACCGGCCAACTCAACCCTATCGATCGTCTTAACAGCCGTTTTTCGACTCTGATCGACTTTGATACAATTGAACGGCGTGTCGCGTTTTATCGCCGTACTCATCCCGGCAAGAGAAAACATATCTCTGCTTCGCCTCTATCCGCCTCGCTCGACATTTACACAGACGGGTCAAAAAGTTCAGACGGCGTATCTGCGGCTTTCTGCGCCTACCTGCAGGACGAGCTTATTGACTCACAATCGTTTGGCTTGAGCCCAAACTGCTCCATATTTCAAGCGGAGCTGCTGGCCATCAGAGAAGCGCTGAAATACGCACTCGACAACGCCTACAGATCCGTAAACTTATTCTCTGACAGCCTGGCATCGATTCAGGCGATCGGTAGCTTTAAATCTTTTTCGCCGTTGGTAAACCAGATCATCGCTTTAACTCAAAGACTTGACCGGTTTTCATTGCTTAAAGTTGCAGCTCATACGGGAGTTGTTGGAAATGAAGCGGCAGACAAAGCAGCGCGAGAGCATAGACACTCAATAGATCGACAAATCTATACTCGAACGCCGACCAGTTTCTACAAACATAGCGTGACATTGCGTAGAAACGACGACTGGCAAAGACGTTGGGACACAGCCGCGACTGGCCGTCTAACACACGAATTTTTCCCGTCTGTTCGTCGACGACTTTCTTCGGACTTGTCACCCGACTACTTTTCCACCCAACTCTTCACTGGTCATGGGAATCTCGCCGCATACCTCCACCGCTTTCATATCCTCACTTCACCAGAATGTTCTGATTGTGGATCAACGGACGACGTGCGACACCGCCTGTTCGACTGCAACCGCTTCACAATTCAACGGACAGCGCTTACACTGGCGATTGGATATTTGGACGGCAATCTACCGTTATCTGAGCTTACGTCTTCACAGGACCGCATCAATGCGTTAAAGACGTTTTCGAGGGACACATTCATCACCACCTCATCGGCACAACGTTCACACCACTCACCGCCTCATTAGTTTTAGTTTTAATTTTGATTGTTTTTAACTCTGTATATTTTAGTTTATTTTTGCCTAAATTTTAATTAACTTTATCCGTCATAATATACGAGTTATGACCCCCTGAGCTAGTCGGGGCTTAGCCATAACTCGTATTCGCTCCAACACTATCAAATAACCGTTCCATAGATTTTCATTCAAAACATATTTTCATATATACTATGCTTTTCTAAAATTACATTGCAATACGATTAGGAACTTAGAATACTTTTCATAATTTCAAATCCATTTTTTTCCGTCTTTTTCCCAAACAATTCAGTCCCTCTACGGCAATCATAAGCTCAAATATTGTTTTATCGGTGTTTATACGGTAATCGGTACCCGTAAAACACAACACTTGTAAAAATTTAATTATTTTAGAATTTAATATTTTACTTTGTATCCGTTTTTTTTAACGGGCATAAAGCCCTTATACTAACTTTTTTAGCCGTAATAAGGCAACTATTTTACCGTCAATTTTTTACTAACTTAGTCTTAAAATTATTTTTTCCGGGCATAAAGCCCTATATATATTGTATTCATTGTACTGTAATAGTCTTACATATAATAGCACACAACTGATTGTAAAAATTTTGGGTAACCTTAAAGGTACCCGTAAAACTCTCTCACCGTTGTGAATAACAGATGTGAGAGAGCCTAATAAATCCATGAAACGATCCTCTAACTTTCGTTCTTGATTAATGAAAACATTCTTGGCAAATGCCTTCGCTTTAGTTCGTCTTGCAACGGTCCAAGAATTTCACCTCTAGCGCCGCAATACGAATGCCCCCGTCTGTCCCTCTTAATCATTACCTCAGATTCCGAAGACCAACAAAATAGAACCGAGGTCCTATTCCATTATTCCATGC
>JAQFZR010000046.1:0-12471 GCA_034696065.1 Gustavia microcephala | reverse complement strand
AAAATGTTGGTCACATTACAGCAACGTCTGTCACTTCGCATTAGCTCACTCTTTATAATATCACTGTACGTGAACTTCACATTCATCTGTCTCCCATGTCCACCAAATATCTTAGGGAAGGCCAGTTCTTCGTTGTGATCTTCGGCAAAAATTGATACCGGCTTAAGACCCTCTCCTGGCGAATAAACTATTCCCTCTTTCAGTAATGTCTCCTCTGTCCCGGGATTTACATGAGTATCACCATCTGTCTCATCCCAATTGTCTACGTCAGTCGTTTGTTCACTTGCATCTCTAGTCTCTATTTGTGTTTCATCTTCTTTGTCGACAATGAACTCTTCGGCTGGCAGACTATGTACTGAAGTCCAATCAACCGACAGGCTGATATTCTCTGCAAGATATAGTGGTTGTTGTGTGAGATAATGAGCTGCCGTATACACCACTTGGGGCCGGATAAAGTCATTTAAATAAGTCGTCTTATGAGAACGCATTCGTTTCAACAATATTTGTATCACTTCTGCCCTGTCGAAAGTCCTAGGCAATATTTCAATTGATTTGACCATATCAATAGGTATGTTCACGATATTCCCTTTAATGCCAAACTGCTTGTCTACCCCCAATTGCCTTATCTGTAAGAACACCAGTCTTGGAGATACTAGTCGTTCTTCAAGAGGGGACAAACATCGTAGCTCTTCGGGAATCTCTCTAAATCTAAGACCATTTGAAAGGCACAGTCGAGGAATTTTGCCATGTGTTATATCTTTCTTGCATGTCAAACACAAATAAACTTCATTTCCATGGCAGCTCTGAATGACCTGTTGTGCAACTGCTTGGCAAAGTGACACATTGAAGACATCTCTCCCAATTGTTGTCATTGATTTGTTAAAGAATAGCCGGTCACAACTCGAACAAACAGCTGTAGGCCCTTCACGAATGGCTGTCTCATATGTCTCGACTTGGTACTGATAACTCACATCATTTCGACTTCTACTATTCTTCTCGACTCTTCTTCTCTCTATTGCTTCTTCACTCCGTCTCTCTCTTCTTTTCCTTATCAATCGTCTTCTCTCTATTGCTTCTTTACTTCTCTTCCTCTTCATGTATACTGATATTTGATCTGAAATTTAAAAAATAGATTTGAAATTAGTTTTGAAATAATTTTGTTGTGAATGGATTGAACTCTGAACACAGAATGAAAGGATTTTTTAAAAACACAGACCTATACTATATTTGAAAATTTTCACTATTCTGAAAATTTAATTTTGAAGATACTTTGAAAATATTTTTTTAAATATTCTGTACAACAATAGGCATATTGACACATTGTTAGCATAGAACAGTACACACTCGTTAGTAAAAACTTCAAACCTATTCAATTGGTTCAAAAGTGCACTAATAGCAAATTGGCACGTCACATCGTAAATTGTTCGTCACGTTCGTCATCGTCACGTTGTAACTTAATATGAAAAATACATCACGTTGAAATTCTCGTTCACAAAAAATGAAACAAATCTGGCAACAATGTGCATATAGACAAGTTGTAAGCATAGAATAGTACACACTCATTGTTAGTAAACAACTTCAAACCAACTCAGTTAGTTCAAAAGTGTCCTGATAGCAAAATGGCACGTCACATCGTGAATCCGTTCTCCCGGTGCTCAATATAAACTTAATCATGTGATGAATAGACTAAGTTGTAATTCTCGTTGTTAGCAATAAGAATGCAAGCAAATCTGGCAACAATATGCATATCGACACGTTGTAAGCATAGAATAGTACACACTCATTATTAGTAATTAACTTCTATATTACCCAGTTAGCTCAAACGTGCACTGATAGCAAAAGGACATGTCACATCGTGAATCCGGTCTCCCGGTGCTTAATATAAACTTAATCATGTGATGAATAGACCAAGTTGAATTTCTCGTTGTTAACAAATGTAGTTTAAATTTTTGCTCTTAGTAAACCTGAATCATATTTGCCGTTGCTAGCAAATAAAAGCTAACATCGATGTTAATATACAATCTGGCACAGGTAGGTTTTTGTCCATTTTGTCACTCAAATTTCCATTACTAATATAAGCTTCTAAATTCTCGTTATTAGTAAAGATGAACCATTGCTAGCATAGAAAATTAGTGTTGCCTTTGTTAGCATAAAAATTAGCACAGGTAGTTTTTGGTTCATTTTATTATTCAGATTCTCGCTATAAATAAAAGCTTTGGATTTGTCGCTTTTAGTAAAGGTGATTTATATTTGCCGTTCCTAGCAAAAGAAAAGCTAATCTCGCTGTTAATATAGAATCGAGCACAGGTAGCTTTGGGTCCAATTTGTTATTCAAAGTTCCGCTATAAATTAAAACTTCTGATTTGTCGTTATTAGTAAAGATTCGAGCACAGGTAGCTTCATACCTTTTTACTAACAATAGCTTTCAATACTCGTGGAAAATCAGATGGAAATCCCTTTTGCTAGTAGTGTGAAATTTCTCGATCTTAGTAAAAGGGCTAATCTGCCCTTTTGCTTACAATAGGTATATTTCCGATGATAGCAAAGAGCTTCAAATCTCTCGCTATAAGCAAAGGAGCTCAAAACGCCGTTCTTAGCAAAAGAGTCCCGTTACTCGCAAAAAGCCAAATTTCCGTTATTAGCAAAGGAGTTTTGCCGCAGGTGGGGGGGCCGGACAATCGAATATATAAAGGCAAGGAATATAAAAACAAAATTTGTCTATAATTACACAAGAATTCTGTTTACAATGATTATTACAAATCAAACATGGTCAATTGATTGGTGTAAATGAAAATGAAATAATTTTAATATTTCCCATTCAATAGTATTTTGAATTAAAAGGTTTTTTAGAAAAAATTGATTGTCTGTTGTTTTTTCATAGTTTTATAGATTTTTTCTATTTATTTCCAAAAAAATCTGGTGAATTCAAAACCAAACCCAACTATAAAACATCCAATCAATAGGA
Organism: Gustavia microcephala; assembly: GCA_034696065.1. Taxonomy (NCBI): domain Eukaryota; kingdom Metazoa; phylum Arthropoda; class Arachnida; order Sarcoptiformes; family Gustaviidae; genus Gustavia; species Gustavia microcephala. The sequence continues at coordinate 9,506 of JAQFZR010000046.1, read as the reverse complement.
GATATTGTTATAAAAAATGAGTTCTCCGGGGGTTAAAAATAACTTTAAAAAAGATATTTTTGCAAAATTTATATAGAAATGAAAATTTCAAAAATTATAAGTTAAGAGATATAAATATGGTTCCAAATGTTGAGAATTGTAGTTATGGTTAGAGTTCTATTAAATAAGATTTATTTCAAGTGATAATCTCATGATTGATCAAAAGGTCATTTCATCAAAAGTATGACTTAAAAACTATTGGGAATTGACTTAAAAAACGAAACAAAACAATAAAAAGAGAAATTTAGTGAAAATAGTGTTTAAAAGTTTTTATACAATAATTATTAAAAATAGATGAAAATTAATTTGAATCAAATCAATGAAATTATCTTCGATTTGATGTAAATAACTCTCGAATCATAGCATTTGATTCGACAACAAATACATTCGATTTGACAAATCGATCGGCAATTCTCTGGACGTCAGCCACAACCCTATCCCTGGTATGGTTGAGCTCGAAATGAGATTTAAGTAAGAGATGACACGAATCGAACGCCAATTTGGACAGAATTTGTCGGTCGGAGTCTCTTAAGAACTTTTTGCCGACGTCTGGAGTTTTGCTCAGTTGTATTGCAATTGTACACAACGTGTGGTAATCATCAGTAAAAGTACAAACTCTGATCAGAAGGAAAGTAGACCTAAACATATGTGCACTAAAACTACCCGGTCTATCGATGTCATCAATTGGTATTCTCCAAATTCCGTTAAACAAATTGTTTGTCTTTCTGTCTGCAAACAAACCGGGAATTTGTTGTCCACTCAAACCATTCGTTTCATTGATGTCTGTGTTTTCCGAGTCATTCGCAGCACAAGTATTCACTGTTTTGTTGACTACTGTTCCCAAAAGTAATTGTTTAGCCGTTATGTTGTCATTGATATTATGGAAATAATGTGCCAAACGATAAGTTGATTTATAATGAGCCGGATATCTATTGGCACATCTCTTCATTGCATTCAAACACAAAACAACTAATTCTTCTCTCAATTTCATTGAATCCACTTTTGATTCGAGTCTCAAAACCACAGAATCCAACATATCGTTCATGAGTTCACTCACAGAATCACTGCTTAAAGAGCGTCCAAATGTTGAAATCGCACCCGAAGTCGCGTAATCGTGATCTACTGGAGCTGCAGAAGTGGCCGAAGAAGGTGTGGTCTGTTTACTAAACGGAGATCTGAGCGCTCGAACCAAATGTGTTTTGAGTCGCTTTAGAATTCGAGTCGAAATCTTTTTATTAAAAGTTAAATATTTAAGAACTGAGGCATGAATTCGATAATGAATTTCAAGCGCTTCCACCGCCAGATAGGGTGGGTTATAGTACTGGATCTTTTTTGGATATGAGGTTCCGTCAACGTATAGACACATTTCCGCCCATTCGTAGTATTTAAGAGCTGCGAACAGAGCGGGTGAGCCATGAGATCCGCTACACTTCTCCATAACTTTGCCCAACATATAGTATGGAAGCCATAACTCATCGGAAGAGTCAGTGTTGAGAGCGCTTTGAAAACAATTTCTCGCAATTTTAATCATGTCTTCGCTTTCGATTTTGAACTCTATTTGTGTCTTAAAAAGGGATGTCTTTCTAAATCTGGAAGCGCTCGAAGAGATGTTGTAAACGAAGTGTCCGTATTCTATCCACAGCTTAGTATTGGACGGCTCAAGAGTCAAAGCCCTCTCGAAGCACCGTTGGCTCGCGATTGTCATGTCATAAAAAGTTTGTTCAATATTTTCACCCTTTGGTTAATAAGTATTTCAAACGATTAGAGAAATATTAAATAAAACATTGAATACTTACGGATAATAACATTTGGTCGACTTCGAAGGTACGGGTCAGAGCAGATCCGGCCCAAGAGTCAAATCGACTGGGATTCAGACTGAGGTCGAGTACATAATAATGACGCGCTTTTCTATCATTAGTGGACAAATTTTATTAAATTTTAATCATTGTTTAGATATGAGACTCACTTAAACTCTTTATTTTTGAAGTAAAAGTCTGCCAATAAGTAGTAAATCGTTTCTGTTATATGAGTTGTTTCTGATTTTAAGTCTTCGGGGATTGTGTTTCCTCTTTCGATATAACCAATTAAAGGATCGGTTCGTTTGTTTGGCTGCAAATGTGTCGGAACCAACTCAACGATTCGCAACAGAAGTGCTTCGATGTCTTGTGTAATACCTGTTTGACGCACAAGACTGTCATATTCGGGCAGTTCTTCCGGTGCGAAATAATGGTAGAGTTGTTCACAATATTCCCATTTGAGGTGAATGTGCGGCGATTTGTGGAAATTTGTGGTCGAAGAAGATGGAGTGGTCGGGATTTTACGGATCGGGAAATTGAAGAGACAGGTAAAGCACCGGAGAATCTCCTCTTCCACATCAAATTCTAAGAAGTGATGTAACGCTAAAAGCAAAAACTCCCCATTATGTGAGGTACAGGTGCCTCTCTTTCCCAGGTAGTGATGCCCTAGTTTTAAAAATTTAATGATCGGACTCTTGGCATCGGTAGCCACCACTCCTTCAGCTATAAGACCCCAATAGAGACAAATCCAGGGCAAAACCGAATAGCCCTCTGCGGCTAATTTGACAAGTTTTACAGCCAACGGATGCTTAAGTCGAGCCCTCTTTCCTGTTTCCAAACACTTTCTGATTGTAGACAAACATTCATTGTTTAACTCAATTCTTGTGCACAATATATCGATTCCTTTTTGCCACAACTCAGAGCTGATAATCGCGTCATTTAATAGATTTATTTCATCTGATTTAAGCTCTGATTCTGGTTTAGACATCAATATTTTGATCAATTCCTCAAAGTTATGTTCGGCCATCATCTGAGACATACTCTCTTGTGATTGGGATTCGAGAATTGATTTTATTGCCGAATATTTTATGACAACTTTATTTGAGGCCAAGACTTCGATCTCATTTTCTATCAGAACATCCATCGCTTCATTCAAAAAGTCATTTTCACTCTCTTTTATACCCCTAAGCATCGAAAGTCTGATCACATATTCGTGGAACTGGTCTTTGTTTAGTATCAACTCTAATGGAACTAACATTTGAGTCAAGAAAAGCGATTCATTTCTATTGAATTTGAGTTCATTAGCCGTCAAACACATCCAAATCTGTTCCAATTCAATGTCTCGACCAATGAGAGTGAGTGGACCGCACGGAAGGTCTGTAGTCTTCCGATAAATGGTGTAAAGTTCGGTAAAAACTGAAGGAATTATCACATTTTTGGATGAACTCATTTCAATCAAATAGTTTTCAATTAAGTCATCGATTCTAATGGTTTTGAATTGAGATTTAATTGTTTTTATTTTATCAATAAATGAATTAATAAAATCTGATTCACTTTTTTCACATAAATTAATGCATTTGAAGACATTCTTCTCTGTTTCTTCTACTTCTGTTTCCATCGGAACCTCTTCAATGATAGCCATCTTTAGAGAATCGGGTAATAAATCTAAAATACTTTCTGAAACATTGCGTTCATCGATGTCTCGGCTCTTATTTAAAATATTCTTCACACGACTCGAACGCCTTTTATCTACAAATTCAGTCGGAAATTGATTTGAAGTACTGTTTCGAAGACTATTAGACCGCTTAAGCTTTCGGTTAGATTCGGGGTTTGTCTCGGTTTCGATTGTGGCCACACTTTCCCTGTCCTTCGACTCCTTCTCCTTGAGTTCGGTATTTGCGGTGGAAGTGCTCTCATCAGCGCTGGTGTTCGCACTTCCACTTTCATTACCTCCGCTGTCGGTCTGTGAACTCAGACCCGAATCGAAACAGATCTCTATTGGTGTCGACGGAAACAAATTATTCTTTTTTATTCTCTCATAAATATTCTTCAACTTTAATCCAATCGAAGCAAATGTAAGATTATTTGAGTTTTTGTCTAATATTAGGGTTAATTTGGGTCGTTTTGACTCGTGTCGGATCCGTTCGTCATCGAAATGTTGACGTCTTTTGGCTTTTAATTGTTTAAGAGTTCCGATAATGTCTTCAAATTCTTTTTGTTCATAATTATTGATAAATTGTTTATATTTTTCGTCCATCTCTTTGGCCAATATTGGATGCAATCGAAGACATTCATTGAATATAACAATGGCTTTGATGTAAGTGTTGTCCCGATCGATGGCCAGACAACACAACCGAAAACAATGGTATAAATCGTGTAAAACAAAAGTGGTTTCAATGAGTCTATCGATTGCTAACCAATTATATGGACTCAAACTGAAGGCCGACTCATAGCAAGCTCTGGCCAACTGGTAATTGAGTTCAAGTGCTGCCCGACGGCCGGTCTTCAGCCAAAGTGAGACATCGTTTGAATCCAACTCAAGAGCTTCTAAATAGTAGTTCAAATCATTGGTAATTAATCCGAGATTCTTAAGCGTTGAATACCGTAATCGTTGGTAAAACACTTCTGAACTACACTTCTGTTTCACGGCTTTTGTGGTCAACGAATCGTTTAATTTTAAGAGCATTTGTTTTGCCACTTCTTCTTCACCGGCAGATAATGTCTTAATCGCCTCTTCATATACTCCCAAAAGTCCGTCTTCTTGTGCTTCTCTTGTGATGAGAAGAGATTCCGTCACCTCTTCTGATGAAGACTCAGAGCCTTCGTTCAAAGCCTTTATTCTTATCATGTCTTAAATGTCTTTTCAATTATCTTTAAATTATGTCTTATTTTATTTGTTTACAAAACTTTTGTTTTATTTGTATTTTTTTCACATAAACTCTGTTTCACTCAATAGATGTCAGACTTTATCAACACTTCATTCATGTGTTTGAATCACAACTTATTCTCGTATTTCATATCCTTTTCCTCTTTTTTAATGTGGATTTTCTGAAGGAATGGTAATTACAAGACATTTATTTGTTATTTATTTTATTAATTTAATTTATTTATTTGGTTAACAATTGTCTTATAGTTTGTCCAATTAGTGGTCAATTAATTGTTTTAAATTATTATTTAATTTAAATCTAATCCTTATATCCATTGAATCCCAAAAGTGGTTATCATTTAAATTAATTTTAATTCATTTATTTTGTTGACCCGAAGGCCGGAACAAAAGCAAAGTCAGCGCCGAAACAGCCGGTTAAGTCTTCGGCTAAGAAAGTAAAAAAGGTTTTACCGAAAAATGTGAAGAAATTGGTTTCTCATCGATCTCTTCGTCCTCTTTGGGCCAAAATTAGACGAACGGCGAAGAAGAAGAACGTCTCACCCGAAACACTCCTTAAGAAGAGACCGAAGTTTGTCATTAAGAAGATTGGAGGAGAAAAGAATGGATCGAAACGAAAGGTTTTGGTCAAAAAAGGCAAACGATTTTACCCGACAGAAGACAAACCACGGAAGACACGCATTGGACACAAGACTTTCAGACAACACAAACGAACACTTAAAGCAGGTATGGCTTGAATGACATGAGTTGTGGTCACATGAGTTGGTCACTAATGTGTGATTTGAATGTTTGGTAGGTTTGGTTCCGGGCTCTGTCCTAATCATTCTGGCCGGTCGTCATCGCGGAAAGCGTGTGGTATTCCTGAAACAACTGGCCTCTGGTCTGTTGCTAGTGTCGGGTCCATTCAAGATCAATGCCTGTCCCCTCAGACGTATGCACCAGCAGTTTGTAATCGTGACGAGTACTCAACTCGACATATCGGGCCTTAAAGTTCCCGAACATATCGATGACAAGTATTTCAATGTCAAGAAAGACAGATCACCGAAGGGTAAGAAAGGAGAGGGCGGAGACATCTTCGACACGAAGGCCGAGGCCTACAAACCAGACGAACAGCGAAAGGCGGATCAGATCGATGTCGACAAACAACTAATTGATATAATTCGCAAAAATACAGATAAGAAACTGTTGTTTGCATACCTGGGCTCGTATTTCCAATTAAGGAATCGGGTGTTTCCGCACAAATTGAAATTCTAACTCAATTTATTCAATACATGAAAACACTTTTGGAATTTAATTATTGAATTGTATTTTGAAAACAAATAAAAATTGTTTTGAAATTTATATTTTTATTGATTTTATTTTTAAAAATTAATTTAAACATAGTTTTCATATCGGCTTTAAATAAAAAAGGGGTCAAAAGCACCGAACGATCAATACGAGAGTGAGTTTAAATTGTGGCAAAAAGTAATTGTCTTGTGGTCTAATTGTCTTTATCTCTATTGGACTGTCTGTCCCCCCGGTTATGATCTCTTCTGTCTGTCCTATTAGACCCTCTCCTGTATTGATTCCTGTCCTGGTATTGACCCCTTTCCTTCCTGTCCTGATATTGATTCCTATCCTTCCTGTCATGATATTGACCGCCCCTGTCCTTCCTGTCCTGATAGCCCCCCTGCCTGTCCTGTCTGTTTTGGTTGTAGTCCCTGTAGTTCTGTCGGCCCTCATTCATAAAGTTACGTCCAGTGGCGGGGAATTGTCCGGCAGTCATGTTCTTCACCTCCCAGAGCCGTTCATTCTGTTCGACCAAATTATTGATTTTGTCGGCCAATTGAAGGGACAGCCCCTGAATCCGTGAGGGTTCCGTCCGGTGCATTACAGCCGTCTGTGTGGGTTCGTCTAACGACGCCATTAGCTCTTCATTAATAATCATTTTAGATATAATTGAGTGAACGATAGGTTTCTCCAAATCAAACATTTCTGCCAAAAGTGATATAGAGATGGAATCGTAAACATTGCTATAAGAGAACAGATATGCTCTCAGACTCTCTTCGCGTATCTTTTGTGACAACATTTGTCGAACTCTTTCCGATTGATAGAAAAGATTCCAAACTTTTGAATTCATTTTATCATTGATTATATAGGCCTCGCATTGACGCCAATTGCCAACACGCATCACCTTCGAGGCCGCCACCACGTGCTCGCGCATGGATTCCGGCAGACCTACTAACGGCTGTTCTTCATTTTTGCGCAGTTGGTTATAGAAGGAACGGCTGATCATCTTTTTCCTAATACTGAACTCATTGGAAGCCACGTCTGGTATCTCCAAAAGCATTGCTGACACCAAATACACGCACTCCAGGAGCTCAAGATTAATGTGTTTGTGGAACGGGATCTGTCGTCTCTTTTCCAACTTTTCCTGTTCGGGTGTCCTCTCATTCTGTCGCGGAAGGAGTCCTGAAAATAATCAAATCATACAACAATTCCAATCCATTCGAAACACATGTCATGTCATGTCTCATACCCTGAGCCAATAGCTCTTTCGCCCGGCCTTGAATCTGGATGTCCAGCAGAGCTGTATGTGCATCTTTAATAGTACCATGCCTAAATGCACATAAGCCTAACTGAACGAGTGCTCTGTTATACATAATCTGCAGCGGAATGTCTGACTTATACATATTGTGCTGCAAATATGACATCAGCATCAGATCCCTGGCCTCAAACCAGTTGTCATGTAAGGCGTGATGGTATATATGGCACAGAATCGCTTGGGTTCTGATGCGGTCCGTCACGTCTCGGGCGTATATATATTTGCATAACTGGTCCATAATATCCATTGATGTAACCATGGGAACGTCTTCGGCCTTATTTAAAGCCATTCCCTTCTCGTCTTCAATAACGATCTCCACTTTGTTGAACTCTCCATTAAGGTCTGCCTCCTTCTCCTCGGCCTCTCTCTTCAATTTCTCTTTTTTCTTAAACACATTTGAGTCGAACTTATAGTACAAGTGATCGACTCTAAGAATATATATCCGACACAATTCACTCGCATTTCCTCTTCCGTTGACCTCTAAATAGTGTTGAAGTCTTTCTATTATAGCACAGACTCGAGTCTCGTCTTTGAGTCTTTCGATATACTCGGGTGAGTGGGCGTCACATCCCTGAAGCATTTTAGTGAACTCCTCATCCATACGCTCTATTAGGGTGAGTACACACCCGTGCACTCTATAGGGCGCCGTCACAAACATCTCAGACTCTTCTGCAATGTTCTCACCGATAGATATGTCCGGATTGTGAACCAGGAGTTCGATTACCTCTTCTGCGGTGTCCAAACACTTGTCCCACATTTCGGATTTCATACATGAGTTGATGTTTGGGTTGTAGTCATAGATGGAAGACATCATTCCGAACAATATCTTCACACCCAATGCCGGTCCCAACTGGTGCTGCTCTCCGATGGCCAACAGTTCGGTCAACATTTCTATTTGATCCGTTCGATCGATGCGTTTCTTTCCTCTCATAGCCAGCACTTCCACCAACTTCTTGATCATCACCTGATGATTGATTTCCGCGTCTTTGGCGAACATTTTTGGCTTTTCCGAAGAGGCGACGCCTCCCTTCACTTTTTCCCACTCGCCCTCCTCGTCATGGTCTCCCTCCTCATCCCTTTTCTTAGGCTCCTTAACCTTTTTCTCCCTTTTCTTGGACTCCTTGCCCTCCCCTTCCTTCTTCAAGAACTTTGCGGCCAAATTGTCGCCATATTTCTCGTCATCGCTCGAAGAAGAGCTCTCGTCACTACTCGACGGCCAATCACTTTCATCGTCCGACTCGTCGTCATCTGACCCGCCCTTCAAGAACTTTGACCTCAACTGATCGCCCGGTTCTGCCTTTTTGGCGTCCAGTCCTTCGTTATCGTCAGTCTTCGATGTCTGTCTCTGTCGTGCAGTGGAAACAAAGCCGACGTCACTGTCAGAGCTGTCCTCTTCCTCTTCAGACACGTCATCCCTTTCCTCTTCTTCTTCCTCCGGGTTTTCGCGATAAGAATTGAGTTCTGTTTCGAAGTCTTTATTATATTTTCTCAACTTTTGTCTCAAAGAAGTCAATGATTTAGAGTTATTTTTGCTCATATTCTTTCTTCCCTCCCTGTCCTCCCAGACCTCATTGACGAAGTCCTCTAACTCGACCAAACACTTGATGTAGAACTTGGGTATAACTCCGTTCTCTTCTTTGTCGATCACATTCTTTGCTTTGAGGAAAGCTTTCGACAGATTCTCAAATCCGGTCAACATTTTGGAGATGTCTTTAATCTTCTTATGGTTTCGGATCTGTTTGATAATTGTGTGCAACTCTTCGTATCTCTTCTCCCGAGCCGTTCGAACCACTCTTTTTGCTTCTTCCTCGTCATCGCTGAACGAATAGGCGCTAAAAGTAGTTATAATAAGACATTCATTAATTGATCCAATGGTTCACAAATAACAAGACATACGCTGTAGTTGTGGTCGGCTTTTGAAGAACAATGTCTTCTTCTGATTCCGATGACTCACTTTCAGAATCAGATAAGTGTTTGAAGAACTTTCCGCTCATTTTTGGGATCAAATGATTAACTATTGAAACAATTTTTGAAAATATGAGTCAAAGTCTAACACGTGTTCAGAAGTCATCATAACTTCAATTATTCATTCATTTAATGCAAATTTTAATTTATTTTTAATTAAAAAATACTTACATTTTGTTATTTTTTTAATCCAAATATATTTGACATTAAATTATATGAATTTTAATTAAATAAATAA
>JAQFZR010000045.1:0-12497 GCA_034696065.1 Gustavia microcephala | reverse complement strand
TGATTTTAATGACATATTTTTGACAAAAGAACCGAAAGTTTGACGACATTTAAATATTTTATGCAAAAAAAAAAGTTTTTTTCACGAATTGTTTTGTTTTGTGTTTTGTTTTGAATACAAAATGAAATAATAATTAATTTTTTTTGTTTTTAAGTCATATCTTAAGAGACAATGATTTGTAATGAACGACACCCGCGACGACACTCTACTGGTCGTCGTCGTCGTCCTCCTCGTCCTCGTCATTGCCCGCGTCCTCCTCGTCGTCTTCGGGGTAGTCCTCGGGCACGACGTCGTCCTCTTCGTCCTCCTCGTCGTCGTCGTCCACATCATTGCCTGTCGTCGTGTTTGTACGCATGCGTGGAGTGAAAGCGCATTATTAGTGATCGATAGTTCGATACAATCGAAGTGTTTACTAAGTTTTGGTCCCTTTTGTCACAACGAACGTGATGTTGTGTTGTGAGCACAAAAAGGCTGACTTACCGGCTTCGGCGTCGTTGGACTCGTCTTCCGTTCCGTTTTCACGAGTTTTGAGTTTTTTCGTCGAATTATTGTTTTGATTGGAGTTCTCTTCAGTCGATTCCAACACAGAATTCGAGTCTTCGGAGAACTAATCGCGAGATAAACACAAAATCATTTCGTATTATAAGACATAACGATACAAGACATCAATAGAAGTCAGACCTCATTCGCCGACCGCTTCAACGAATCATTTTTCGCGTCCTTAACACTCGAAGAGTTGTTGTCTTCGTTCTGAACGACAGTCTGTTCACTCTTTTCAGACATTATTGAAACGCGCCTTAAATTTGGATCAGATTTGACGACACTTTTGGCTAAAATCTCGAGAAATGGCGAGAAATGAGAAAATGAAATGAAATCAAAGCCAAAAACGAATCACAAGAAAGCAATCATCACAACCAACAGCCAATCAGAGCACAGACCACGCCTTCCGCGCACACAACCGGCCAATCGCTGCCACCGGCTCTTCCATTCATTTTGCAGTCGTCTCCTCTCCCGACCCACACTTCGCCACTGGAGGCCAGAGATGGCGCCACAGGAGAGACCAAATGGCAAACAATAGCTTTTGTTAAACAATATATGAAAACAATTAATAAAAAACTTTTAAAACGTTTTAAAAATATTTTTATTAATGAAAACAAATTTCAATAAAAATAAAACTTTTTTTTCACTCAATTCTAATGAAAATCAAATTCAAATCAATTTTAAAATCCATTTCAATAGACATTCGGTTTCAACCAATGAGTGAAGAGAAGAGATCTTCCATTCATTTAACACTTTTATATTTATCCCTCTTTTGACAAAAATCGTAAAAATAGTTCAAAAAATGACCGAAAGATGGCTTAAAAACAAAATTGAATTCAAAAGTGGCGTAAAATTCAGTCAAATCTTTCCTTTCGTTCTAAACAGACCTACCTGTGCCTCTCTCTCCACTACAGTAATAACTACCTGTGCTGGTTCCGTCACATCTCTCTCTCTCTCATACCTGTGCTTCCTGGCCCGGGGCTCAACACGATGTGCACATTCCAGGACTACCTGTCCTCCTCCTCTTCTTCTTCTTCTTCTTTTAGCTTCTGTTGAGAGCTACCTGTGCTACTTGTGTTAGTTTTAGTGAAAATGTTTTTAATTTTTTTTGTAATAATTTTTTTAAATTTTCAAATATTTGTCAAAAATTCTGGTTTTTTTGAAATTGAATTAAAAAATAATTCAGTTTTTAATGAAAATAAAATAAATATTTGTTTAAAAGAATTCATAAAAACTTCAAAAACTTATCAAAACTTTTGTACTTTTGGTGAAAAAAGTTTAGAATTAAATGAAAACAAAATAATAAGAATTGGATTTCATTTCCGTTGGCTCGTGAGTACTCATTATTACCGAAAAAGTGTTTAGAAATCAAATTAAAAAATCTCTCAATTCTTACGTCTATTTCTTTTATCAAGAATGTATGTTTGAATGTAATTTTTAAAGTATTTAACATGATCAAATTAGTTTATAAAAATTCTAATTAAAATATAATTGCAACAGTACGAGTATATAAGTAATATAAGTATGCTAGTTATTATTGTGATGTGACATTATTAGTACCGGTAATTAAAGTTGAAAATCAAATTAAAGTCTGAATAAAGCTGAATTTATTTTTAACGTATATTTGAATGTATTTTTTGAAAATTTTAACATGATCAAATTAGTTTCTAAAATATAAGTAACTATAATATATGCTAGCTAAATATCGCAGCTATAATTGTGAATGACGTCACACTAACAGATGTACGCATTCCGAGAGAGTGATGAGGATGCTGAGGGATGCGACAGATGTTCTCTCGCGAGACTATAAACTATTCTCCTCTTTAGGGCTCGTTTTCTCTCATAATAAACGATAAGTACTTACTGTCAGATGACCATGCTCACCCTTCTCCCACCCTGTGGAAAGAGGCACGGGCCATCAGTCTGCGCGGACCAACGGTGCCCGACGTGTGGGTGCGCTATCGCGTGTCATGTGACCTCCACTATCACCGCAACGATTGCGCGACCTTTTGTCGGTCACGTGACGACACTTTCGGTCATTACTCGTGCGACAGAAACGGACGAAAAGTGTGTTTAAAGGGTTGGAAAGAAGAGAATTGCGATAAACGTGAGTCACGTGACAAACATGTGGAACATCTCTTATCTTATCTGATCTGATCTCTAGCCATATGTCGCGACGGATGTAACGAAATGCACGCCTTTTGCGAATCACCCGATCAGTGCACGTGTCGCACGGGATGGAAGGGCGCGCAGTGCAACCAGTGCCAGGAGTACCCAGGTATGTGGGAGTACCCTGCCCACCCCTAACACCCATTCTCACCACATTACATTGTGTACAGGCTGTCTCCATGGCTACTGTCTGTCGCCCTTTCAGTGCATTTGTCACCGGAATTGGGGCGGAATTCTGTGCGATCAGGACTTGAATTATTGCGGAACTCACGCGCCCTGTCTTAACGACGCCCAGTGCCAGAACATCGCACCCGACAACTACCGGTACTTGTTGACATAAATTACGTCCGCCATAAATGACGTCTTCTCTCCCTTTAGATGTTTGTGTAAAAACGGTTTTTCGGGAATCAATTGTCAAGAAGTGGTCGACGCATGCGCAACACTTCCCTGTCTTCATTCGGGCCTTTGTCTCACGAGACACAACGGATCCGACTTCGAGTGTCGTTGTCCTCAAGGCTTCGAAGGCAAGCGATGCGAGATGGACGTCAACGAGTGCCTTTCCTCCCCGTGCCAAAATGGGGGCGTTTGCTATGACTTGCGAAACGACTTCCGGTGCAAGTGTCACGTGGGCTTCACGGGAAAGCGGTGAGTGCTGTGATTGGCTGTATTTGCTGTTAAGATGACGTCATTATCTTTTCAACCAATCAGATGCGATTTGGATGTAAACGAGTGTTCATTAGATATAAAAACTTGTATTCATTCGAAACAATGTTTGAATACTTTCGGAAGTTTTGAATGCATTTGTGAAAAGGGTTTTACCGGAACTCAATGCGAAACGGAAATAGACGACTGTCGCGACGTCGTGTGCGAGAATGGGGGCCAATGTTTGGATCTTTTGGACGACTTTCGATGTGTTTGTAATTCAAATCATTTTTTCGGAAATTTTTGTCAATTTTTTGATAAAAATATTTGTTTTGAAGAAAATTCTGAAAAACTTTTTAAAAATAATTCAAACTTTGTTTATGTTCTGAAAGAGATCTCAAATGTAGTGAAGAATTGAATTATGAAATGAATTGTGAACCGGAAGTCATACCAAAACCGGAAGTCATTGAAATTACTTTTTCACAAAATATTTCACAAAATATATGCAAAACTTTTTTTACAATTCATTCAATTCTTGCGAAAACACGTGATTTCTGTTGTTCGCACGTGACGGACACCAAACTAATGGTGCGTTCGTCTCACGCGCGACAAATAGGACAATACGTGTCGCCAAAGATTTGGCCGCAATTAATACAAATTGTGTCCATAAATAACGTAACGCCAAATAGTGGGCCAAAGGGAGAGTGGTGGTGGTGGACTACCTGTGCGCTTCTTCTGATTCCTGTTACAATTTTTATAATTTATTTTTTACGTAAAAGACATTTAAATCGAAACGAAATGAGAGAAGAAATAGTCATTCATTGCATTCAAAATAATTTAAAACAAATTAATTCAACAAAAAGTAATAATTTTTTAAAAATAAAAAAAACTTTTTTTCACTAAAACTTTGAAATTATTTTCAGAACAAATGACGACATCTTTTGACAGAAATTAACACTAAATAAGAGAAACAAAGATGTCTTCTATTATACGACAAATTAGTCGTCAATTCCTACCTGTGCTACTTAACCGCAGCCGTCTATCCAGTGGTCGGACCCGAGTATCCCATCGGTGGTATTCGCCCACTTGGGGTCCGCCTCGAGAGCCGGTCAACCGAAAGGACATTGAATTTCGTGTTTTTGAAACTCTTGCGAAACACGAGAAAATCGATTTGAATTCAGTTCGTATGCATTCGATGTTCGATACCATCGATAATCGGTTGTCTCTTATCTATAGCTCTCTTTGGACTCGCATTTGACCTCAGATTTGGGTTTGGATTCGTTGGACGGTAAGTCTCTCTCATTGGTCAGTCTCGTTAACCAATCAAATCAATGCAATTAGTGGTCGAATGTGTGGTGCATTTGGAGGACGAGTTCGCGCTCGAGATCGCAGAGACGGACGCCGAGAGTCTGCTTAGAGTCGGCCAAATCGTGGACTTCCTGTGCGCGCACGAAGAGGCCAAAGTGGATGAACTGCAGAGACCGGACATCGTGTTCAAGGAAGGCATGACTGAAGGGACGGTCCGCTAATAATAGTTAATATTAGTTAATAATAGTTATGATTAGTTGTAATAAATTAAAAAAATAAAGTCTTGTTTGGGACTCGATGTCGGGTTTGCTTCTTCCCTCCCCCGCACTGGTGGACTCGTCTCGCTAGTGATGAGCGGTCTCGAGCGGACGACACACCCCTCTCGTCTGAGCGTGTGTCGCATAGAGGGCGGGGCGAGAGTGGTGATTGGTCCGTGTTTGCCAAGCGTCGCCATCCCTGTGAGTCGTGGGAACGGAAGCACTTTCTGTCATTGAATTCTCTTTAGTGTCCGCGCGAGCGATGCGTTGATTGAGTTCTGACACCTGTTCTCTGCTGTCTTCTCATCGATTGTCGATTATCGATACGACTCTTCGGTTCGATATATGGAAAGCGATTCGCATTCAATGGACGCCAAAACGCCGTTCATTTCGGGCAGTGGGGGAGGCGGGACCCAAAGTGCGTCCGCGCGCCACCTCTCCGTGCCCACCACCGTGCGCCTCACGCAACCCGACCTGTCCTTCGCGGAGTCGACGTGGGCGTGGCTCGTGGAGAACCTGTTGCTCGTGCTGACCATTCTGTCGGTCGTGGCGGGGCTCGTGTTGGGCGGAGTGCTCCGATTGGCCAATTACTCCGAGGACACCGTCATGCTGATTGGCTTCCCGGGCGATCTGCTCATGCGCATGCTCAAGATGCTGATCATTCCGCTGATCGTGTCGTCTCTCATCGCAGGTCTCGCGCAGTTGGACGCCAAGAGCAGTGGGCGCATGGGGTCACGTGCCATCGCCTACTACTTCGGCACGACCATGCTGGCCGCCATCCTGGGCATCGTGCTCGTGCTGGCCATCCACCCGGGCAACCCCAAGATCAAGCAGGAGGCCATGCGCGCCGTCACGCAGACCGACACTCGCGTCTCCACAATGGACGCCATGATGGACCTCGTGCGCAACATGTTCCCGGACAACCTCCTGCAGGCGGCCTTCAGTCAGGTCAAGACGGAGTTCGTGCGCGGGGACCGACTCAACCTGACCGGGCGCCCAATTGGCACCGTCAACTGGGACCGCATCGAGAACGTGACCGTCCGGGTGGAGAAGACCAACGCGTCCGAAGTGCACCACTACGCCATGGTGCGCTCCTTCCCCCTCAAGGACGGCTCCAACATCCTGGGCCTCATCGTGTTCTGCACGGCGTTCGGCATCATCTGTGGACAGTTGGGTTCGGAGGCCGAGACAATGATCCGCTTCTTCGTCATTCTGAACGAGATAGTCATGCGGTTAGTCGTGATCTGTATGTGGTATTCGCCACTTGGAATCGCGTCCCTCATCATCGGCAAGATCCTCGACATCAAGGACATGTACACCGTTGCCCAGCAACTCGGCCTCTACATGCTGACCGTCATCACGGGGCTGCTCATCCACGCATGCGTCACTCTTCCGCTCATCTACTACTCCGTCACGCGCAGCAACCCCTTGACCTTCTTCCGCGGGATGCTGCAGGCGTGGGTGACCGCACTGGGCACGGCCTCTTCCGCCGCAACACTTCCGGTCACTTTCCGTTGTCTCGAGGAGAACAACCACATCGACAAACGGGTATTCGCAGCATGCACATTCTGCTATGTCCATTTGTAACATGCTCATTTGCCATTAGGTGACCCGGTTCGTGTTGCCGGTGGGCGCCACTGTCAACATGGACGGGACGGCGCTCTATGAGGCCGTGGCCGCCATCTTCATCGCACAAATGAATGCGGTTGAGTTCAATATCGGCCAAATCATTATAGTCTCGCTCACCGCTACGGCCGCTTCCATCGGCGCCGCTTCCGTGCCGTCGGCTGGCCTGGTCACCATGCTGCTCGTGCTGACCGCCTTAGGACTGCCCACAAAAGACATCTCCATGATCATCGCCGTCGACTGGTTCCTGTAGGTCAATGTAATCACGCCCCTCTAACACACCCACTATAGTGTTTGTTGTCTCCATAGCGACCGCATCAGGACTTCGATCAATGTGTTGGGAGACGCGTTCGGCGCCGGTATGTCAAACAAACAAACTGACCATGATAATTCGCTTTTATTACAAAAAATAAATTCATTTTTAATACAATTTTTGCAAACAATGAATGAATGTTTGAATTTGTAAGAAATGAGTTCAAACTCCCCCTCAATGGACACCCCCGCCCCTCCCTCTCCTCTCATCCCGACATATTAACAAGGCTGTTTTGCAGGTGTCGTCTACCACTTGTCGAAAGCAGAACTGGATAAATGGGACGCCGAGCACGCGATCGAACTCTCCGAACAGACGACGCAACAAATGCCGCGCAAACTCTCCATCATGGTATGTGCAGATGTGCATGCTAATAACTGTATGATCATGGTGTTTTGGATGTATTTCAGTCGCCCTCTCGCTCCGGAGCCGTGAATGCGATGACCGGAAAGACGATTCCGAAACCCGCGAATCCCGAGACAGAGATCTGAACGTGAGATTGGATATGAGGAGTCGTTCGCAAATAGCGTTACGTTTTTGCAATCTATGCACAGATTTTTTTTGTTTCAAAACATATCCAAAAAAGTGTAAAAAATTCGGTGAAAAATGTGTAAAAAATTATAAATAATTCGATATTTCGATAGTTATGTTCGATAATCGATAGTTCGATAAACACATAATATTATACGATATTTAGATACAAATCAATCATTTTGTGCCTCTATTTCGACAATAGTTTAGACACACTTTGCTGTCAATCACTTTCACAAATGACCCCTTAATTGACCCCTAATTTCTAATTTGCTGTATTTGAAGGACAAAACTATTAAAAACATTTCAATTGAAGGACAAATTTATTTCAATGCAAAAAAGCGTTCTTCCAATTGGGTCGCGAGCTCTGACAGCTCAGCCAATGACGTCACCACCGCCTCCACGCTCTCATTGGTTGGCAGCGATCGGCCCGTCAACGACGCCCTGAAAGACAAAATCAAATCAACTTCCGGTTCGCAGCACTTCCGGTCACTCACTTCCGAACGCAGCCCACGAAAGCGGCCAAAGAGTGCGCGAGGTTGGAGGTCGCGGCCGTCAGCAGGTCAGAGGCCAACACGTGAGTCGCGGCTCGAGCGATGAAAAGCAATTTCTGACCGGAAATGACCACAAATTTGGATTCATTTCTGAGAAAAGAGAAAAAAATGTAAAAAAACAAAAAATAATAAGAAATACAAACAAAAGAAAAACTTTTGAAATCAGAAAATGTTTTGAATTTATTGTTTCCGACATTTGATCCAAACTTTTGGTCAATAATTGGACACAACTTTGCATTTGCTGTTGATATGCGCGAAGAACGAGTTGTCGTTCACCACATCTGATCTGCTCTTCTCTCTTGTCTTCTTTGGTTTCCAAACAAACTGTAATCAAACCAATAGTTAATCCTAATCCTAATCCCTTAATCCTAACCGTAATCGTGAGAGAGATAGTCGTAATCCATGTCTTCCTCTTTGGGCACTTCCGGCAGAGGTCTGGAGAAGTGACCGGAAGTCACGACCGGAAGTGAAATGAGTTTAACGTTTCCTCTAATGAAAGCCGAGATATGTTTCACGTCTTCGTTCACTCCTTTCGCGGTCGCAATCAATCGGTCCAAAGGGTCCAAAGGAGTGGTCAACTCGTCTCTCACCAAACGCCGCAAACACCACATCTGACCAGTGGTCAGTTCGGCCAAACACGAGTCCATTATGTCTAACAAACACACAGACAGTTCAGACAACACTTCAGACAAGAGAAGACATACTCGAAGAGACCGTCAATTGGCGGACCAACTGATCCAATTTGGTGGTCATCTTGGGATCCGATGAGCGACTTCTGGCCGAAGAAAGACATCGAAAGCAAAACTCGAGAAAAAGTTTTAAACTTTTGTTAATTTTTTGGCAAAAATTTTTCAATTCTTCGACTCTTTTATCACTCAATAAGTGTTCACTTCTTCTCCAATCACTTCCGGCGACACAAAAGCGCGAGAAAAGAGTGTTTCTTATCGTCAAAAAAGTTGTTTCTCTTTCAGAAAGACTCGAAAGACATTCAGAAATCGATATTAAAATCGGATTTTTGGGCGAATCGTAAAAATCACGTGACTTTGGAATGTCGTAAACCGGAAGTGAGTTCTCGTCCGACGACAGCGACGACAACCGAATGGAGTGTTCTTTGGATTCGTGGATCTCTTCCTCCGAAGAAGAAGACGAAGACATCATTGGAATGGCTTTCGGTCTCAAAGATATCGGAATGTCGTATAAAGTCTTCGGAAAGTCGTATAAATCGAGACCTAATCCCAGAGATTAAGAGATAATCCGATAATCTTTTGCTAATCTTTTTATCTTTTTTTACTTGAATTCGATTTTGGATTCAAAGGAATGTCGTATTCCGGAAGTGCTAAACCGGAAGTCGGACAACACGTGTTCCAACTTTTTCTTCTTTCGGACATTATTTCCGCCGGAAATGAATTCAAAACTAATTCCAGTCTAAGAGTGATATTAGGGAGTGATATGGATGTGGGCGTGTCCTTGGGTGGGGGCGTTACCTGTTAGCAGGGACGATTCCCGTGCGTTGGTCTCTATGTCGGAGACATTTCCACCACTGGTTGTCGTCGCGTGAGATAACCGTAAAAATATCTCCTCTTTTGAACTCCAATTCATCTGAAATGAAAGCCAATGAAAGACAAGATATGAGATTGAGTTGAGTTCAAACCTCTAGTCTCTGATTGGTTGTCATATAGAGCTCGAGCGAAACGATATTCGTTTGACTGAAAAACAAAAACAAAACTTAAACAAAAAGATATCAAAAAAAATGTTTAAAAAACCTGAAAATTATTTAAAGATTTGTAAATATTTTCATTCATTTTTTTCATTTGTTAGACATAAATAACGTCATGAGTTGTTGACGTAATTTATGAATGAGAAAAATAGCCTCAAGTGAAACAACTTTTTACTATCAAACCTTTAATATTAGCTTGGTTATTCTTCTTCGACCGTTTTTTTGTGGTTATACAAAAAGTAACTTGCAAAATATTGAGAATATTTTTGATTTCATTTCTCTTTCATTTGTATTTTGAGAGTTATTTAGAAAATACGACTATTTTTGAAAACATTTAACTTTTATTGCAATAAAAATTATATGCATATACAGTAGATTCGGCCACAAATTGTTTTAAAGAACTTTTCATTAAAAGAATTACAAAAACTAATGAAAACTTTTAACAATTATTAAAATTTTACGGAATTTCCAAAACATTTAAATTCTGTTTTAATTGTCAACGAATTGAAGGACTTTTCAATTAAATCATATCTAAGAATAAACCTGTTTATGACGTCATTATTCAAACTATTATTATATAATGTTTTGGAATATTATTATTAAAAACAGAATTATGTCTAAAGAAGTCCAACAAAAAGCTGAGTCTTCAGTGAAGAGACGCTTCCGGAGAGTGTGTCGCACGAGACCTCATCTCTTCATCATTTTCGTCATTTCCATCCTCGGCTTCTGCTATCACTTTCATCTCGCGCTCAGACAGTATTGGGAGTACAGGACTAATGTCTCCTTTAATACGGAATTTCCGACTAATTATTCGTTTCGTTATCCGTCTTTAAGTCTTTGTTTTCCGCAAATTATTCCTCATTTTCTTTTGGAACAAAAGTTTGAAAAATATTTTCAATCAATAAATGAAATCAAAAATGAAATGAATTTAAGAAATGATTCAAACTTTTGGACAAAAGAAGAATCAAAAAACTATAACTCAATGAAAATGAAAGGTTTGGCAAAACTTTTTCTAAACTTTTAAAACTTTTTTTTAGAACTTTTAGAACTTTTTTAGGAAAATATTTGTTTAAGTTTTTCGAAGAGAAAGTTCTTTCAAACGAAACGATTCTCTCATTACTCGACATTTACTCGCATTCTCTGCACGACGACTGCCTATTGGACGCCAAACCCATTATCAAAAACGGCCATAAAATGCATTCTTGCGATTCCGTGTCCAAACCCATTG
Organism: Gustavia microcephala; assembly: GCA_034696065.1. Lineage (NCBI taxonomy): Eukaryota > Metazoa > Arthropoda > Arachnida > Sarcoptiformes > Gustaviidae > Gustavia > Gustavia microcephala. The sequence goes on along the minus strand of JAQFZR010000045.1, from coordinate 1,615 downwards.
AGTCCGTTAACGGCGACTACCGCTGCTTCACCTACCTGTCCCAATTGGACACGCGCGTGAATGAGACGAATGAACGGCTTTTCAAGACTTCTCTCTTTCTCTCGCAATTCAATTACGAGTTGCGCACAAATAAAGTCCTTTACGTCTCTCACGCTCTCAACCAATCGCAGCGCTCGCACCCCTTCGAGGAGGCGTTCCGCGCACGCGCACTGATCCACGCGCCGAACGCGATTCCCGTGCCCAACTTCTACCCGTCGCTCCCGCTGTACGAGTGGTCGCGCTTTTACGACATTCAGTTCCGCAAAACGGTTTCACATCTGCTCGAAGCGCCCTTCCAGACGCAGTGCCGCCATTACCGCACCGGTAGGTCAAGCATGTTAAATGTAAAAATGATATAAAAACAACCATGTTAAATATGAGTGTTTGTGCGCAGGCGTGGACGAAGAGCTGCAGTCCTTCGACGACTGTCTCTCGAAATGTTTGATAAACTCTTATCGAAATGAATGCAAATGTTTGCCCAGAAGTGGACTTCTCTACAGACGGTCAGTATACTCCCCCGCATACACAATAATGACGTCATATTGTTTGACAGCTCTCTCCTCTCCTCTGATGACGTCTTCTGCCGGAAGATAAACAAATGTCAATTCACGAACTCTCGTCTCGCGTGCGAAACCACGTGTCAGAAGGACTGTCTTTCGGAGGAATACGAGTTCGAGAAGTTCGCTGACATTCCCTTCTACTCCCACTCGAACCTGAGTGGCGTCCAGATGAGTCGCAAGCCCGTGATGGACGGGGTGTATAGACACGCCCCCGCAATCTCCTTCATACAACTGATTTGCGATTTCGGGGGTTTGGGAGGCCTTTGGTTGGGTTTCTCTGTGATAACGATCACAACTGCTATCATTCAACTCATTTCTAAGCCTTTGGAGCGAATCGTGAGTGAAGAATGACCTTCGCTTTAGACGACCTTGGGTTTATCTACTATTATCTATGTCTTATGTTTCCTTTTCCCTAAATATTCACAGAATTTAAGTGAAATAAAATAAAACTTTTTTAATGAAAACCTCCATATAGTGAATGTAAAAATCATATAAAGCTGCTGCTTGCTAAGTTTGATTTTTAAATGCAATTTTATATTGGCCATATCTTAAAAATTAATCAAGGCAGTCCTAAATTTTTTTTTCAATGTCAATTGATATTTCAAAAAGTAAATTTGGAAATTTGAATGCATATTTGTCTAACTAACTTGGTATTGTTTAAGTCATTCATTTTCCGAATCCCTTATCCTTTCGGGTCGGGAGTGAAGACAGGCTACTTTGGACTTCCACAGCAATCTATCCATCGCCACATTCTGAACCCCAGATTCGAAACCTCCAACAGACCTTCCAAATGCTTGGCCCAAATCTTTCGTGGTCGACCCCGAGGTCTCCTTCCAATTGGCTGAGCTAAATGAACTCCTTTGTGGGAATCTGTTTGGAGGCATTCTCAACACATGTCCAAACCATCGCAATTGTGATTTCTCGATCTGGAGAAGTAGTGGCTCGACATCTAGAGATTCCCTAATGACTGAGTTTCTGACTCTATCAATCCTCTTAACTCCAGCCACTTTTCTAAG
>JAQFZR010000044.1:0-12892 GCA_034696065.1 Gustavia microcephala | reverse complement strand
CATTAGGTTCAGGGTTACCCCCATTGAAAACCCCCCTTCGACTGCCTGCAGGAGTGGTCGACAAGCGTTGGTTTAACTACCTATCTATCATTGGAAGCGCACCGGAGATCGAGTCCACAGGGCGTACTCTCTCAGCGCATATATCTTAATGTTGGAGTTGGTTGGATCACCTGATATCGTTGCTTAAGAGGCCCATATTCTGCACCGGACCCATTCCAACCCCTTCATCTGGCGAGCCAGACCAGTCTTAGCCTTGGGGCTATATTCACGTCACTATCAGGTCTGAGACCTTGCGGTCAGATTTTAATTGATATTTTGGATTATATTACCAAAGGGAGGCTTCCTTCGGGTTGACTCACCAGAGGTACTACTTTTGTTACCTACGGAGGGCTTTCTTCGGATTGACCGACTAGGGACACAAGTGTATGAGCGGTAGTAGAGTGAGGTCTAGTAAACGCATAGAAGAGCGCGGTGCGCCTGTCTATAGGCGGGACGGTACGATTGTCCCGAACAAGAAAAGAACAATTTCTGACCTCACATACGACAAAATCAGTGACAATAATAGTAATAATAATTGTGATAATAATAGTGACACAAATAACATTAATAGTGACAATAATATTAATAATAGTGACAATAATTGTGACAATAATTGTGACAATAATAGTGACAATAATTGTGACAATAATAGTGACAATAATTGTGACAATAGTAGTGAAAATAATATTAATAATAGTGACAGTAATAGTAACGATAGTAATAGTGTTACGATTAATAACGATATAAGTGCTAACGAAATATCTGCTAATACCGAAAATCAAAGCAATCGTTCGGTAGCTCTCATAGACTTAGATTTCAACTCAAGTACTCTAGAAATGGATTTAGAAAAAGAAGTAAAGGAATTGAAGGAAGAACTGAAAAGTGTGGTAACAAAGATCAAAATCGATCGACAGAATGATCTTAAAGAGAAGATTGATAGCAGAGAACGCGAGAAGGTCTTGAATGATAAGATCGATGGGTTGTCAGCACAAGTCGAACAAATACTGACTCTTATGAACAAACATTTAGTTAGCGATACTAAGAGTGATAAAGGATTGGTTATCGAAACTGAGGAAAGTTTGAATAAAACAACAAATGTTAGGAATGAAACGAACGATAATAATGATGACAACCAGTCGGTAATTTCGCAACCATTCGACAATACGAGACCACAAACGAGGTCTGCATATAATCGAAGTGGTTTGGGTTATGACCCCGTTGACCATGAATTGGATAGAGTAGTTAAAATGGTTAAAGCTCTAAACACTAAACCCAAGAATACTAAAGATTTGCCAAAATTCGATAATACACCGGCAAATGCGCTCCGGTGGCTTAAACAATATGAGCTCATGTGCAGTCATCGCGGGTTAACGCCAAGAGAAATGAGTCAACAGATATTTGATTCATTCAATGCTAATGCTCAGGATTGGTTTTACCAAAAGTATGGCCAATCGCACCCAGAATGGGAACAATTTAAATATGACTTCGTTTATGAGTATAGCAATCAAGACATCGGTGATTCGGTTTGGAATCAGATACGTTCAGCAAAAAGATCACATAAAGAGTCGTTAATTGAATTCTATAATCGGATGCTCTCCTTGTTTCGAGAATTGAATGAAAGAGTGACTGACGGAAGAAAAATAGAGTTTATATGTGCGGGTTTTGATGAGAAAACTCAACTAAGTTTGGTCTCGTGTACTGAGTTAGATATGTTACGCAAGACGTTGAGTAAAATGGATGCTTTGCATCAAAATTATAGACAAAAAGAAAGGGAAACTCCTTTGGAGAGGAGGCCTGAAATAAGAGATAGTCCTAAACGAAATTCTGATTATAAAAATAATAGTAATAATAAATCTCCGAAGAGATACCAGTGCTTTAATTGTGCTGAATTCGGTCACCGAACATATCAATGTCCGAAACCCGTAAATCATATTATGCAGAAAAGGTTGAGACTTGAATATGAAGATAAAAAACGTTTTAGACCAGTTAATACATTATATGACAAAAACTCTGAGTCAAACAGTGATAGCGATAACTCAATAACTAAAGAAGAATTAATTGAGGTTATGCTCGGAGCGGAAAAACAAGAAAAAGAAGAGAAGTCTAAAGTAATTCCGTCGGAATTTTTCAAAACTTATTTGGCTAAACCTATCGAGAAGAGAGAGTCGACATATAATTTAGCGGAATTGAATACGTTAGATCACGTGTCAGGAAAAGAAATTAATAAAATTTATAATTTATTGGAATTATGCGCAAAAAAGGAGAAGGCTACAACAGCCTTTATGGCACCAACCCCTATTGTGTCATGTCGAGTTGGCCCCTACACTGTTCAGGCATTAGTAGACTGTGGGCCATGTGACAGTGATTAGCCCACAATTGGCAGTCGTTCTACAGGAGGAATGGCACAGATGGCTGAACCGCCCTTTAAGAGTAGCGAATGGGGAGTCAACTATCCCTCTTGGAGTTATGGAAGTGGAGATTGAGCTAAGTAGGAAAGTCATAAAAATGCCGGTTGCAGTGATGGGAGGGCTTTCAGTAGATATATTACTGGGCAATGATTTTAACGCTTCGATGGATGTGGTAATTATGCCAGGCGTTCAAAGAATTCTCTTTCGAGAAGACTTGGAACTCAAGTCGCAATTAGGCACACAATCGATCAGTTCGGAAGTGATATACCCGACTCATCGCCCGGCAGTTGCCAACAAAGGGATTGCATTCCCAAGACATGTGGTCGTTCCCCCTAACTTCACGCCCAAGTATGGGCCTATTCCTAACCCTTATGGGCACAGATAATATCTTCACTACAAACCACCGAAGGTATTGAACAGCAATTAAAAGTTATAAAAGAACTGACACCTACTCAACAAGAAATGCTAGACGTGGGTGACAGCGCATCGCTATCAATGGGTACAATTTGTTCCCTGACTCCCTATCCCGAAGTGATACCTAAAGAAAAGGGCCGTATTTTTGAACGGACAGTGATTCGACCGGCAGAGACGGTAAAGATTAAAGTTTTGACTGAGTCTTCTTCTGCGGAGACCCTATTGATTAAGACAACTAATTCGTATAAAAAGAGAGGGTTGGAAGTAATGGTAGGGATAATAAGTGGAGTACAGACTGAAATAGAAGTTTTCGCGACCAATAAGTCGGCGGAAACATTGATATTAGTCCCAGAATCTCAAATCATTACATTAAATCCGTTAAAATCAGACACTTATGTGGTAACCCCTGACATAGAGGGAAGTTTTGAATGGAGGACTGCTATTAGGAATGACTGCGAAAAATTTGTAAAGTGGTTAAAAGCCATTCAATGGTTAGCCCTACTTCTCATGATATGGGGGGTTGTCATCAGTTGTCCTCGGATGTTCAAATCCCGAAGAATATCATCATATGACATATCTCATCTGGATAGCATTCGAGACTTATCGGGTCAAGAACAGGTTTTCCTAAAAATGTTTAGAGTGGGAAAGCATTTGTCAGACAGTGAAAGAGTAAGAGCTTTTAATTTATTAAATAAATATCGACACTGTTTTGCATTTAAAGACGAGGAATTGGGACTAATTAACATTGAAAGACATCATATCGATACGGGTGACAATAAGCCAGTTAGTGTACCCCCGTATCGGACATCACCAAAAGATAAAAAAATTATAGAAGAGACAGTTCAGGATCTATTAAAGAGAGGATTGATAAAACCAATTGTTTCACCTTGGGCAGTACCTGTTGTCCTGGTAACCGGACGTACCGGTAAAATTCGATTCTGTTGTGATTATAGGAAGCTTAATGCGGTCACTAAACAGGACAAGTATCCTTTACCACGAATTGAGGATGCGTTGGACTCCCTAAGAGGAAGTGATCTGTTCTCACAAATGGACTGTAAGTCTATGTATTGGCAGATAAGAATGGAACCTAAAGATATCGAAAAGACTTCTTTCATAACACATATGGGAACCTACGCTTGGAATGTTATGGCGTTCGGGCTCATGAATGCACCCGCGACTTGTTCCCGAGTGATGGAAACAATGTTTCGAGGATTAGTACGGAAAATATGTTATATCTATTTGGATGACGTGGTGTGTTATTCGAAAGGGTTTGAACAGCACATTAAGCATTTGGAACAGTTATTTGAGCGCATGCAAAAACATGGTCTTACGCTAAGCCCTGAGAAATGCAATTTTTTTGAGAAAAGAATAGGGTATTTGGGACACGAAGTGACAGGTGACGGGATTAGACCTGACCCTGAAAGAGTTGAACCCATAAGACAAATAAAACCGCCTAAAAATGTGACCCAAATAAAACAATTTCTGGGTTTGTGTGGATTTTTCCGGCGTTTTATTGAAGGGTTTTCTATTATTGCGGAACCTTTGACTCGATTAACAAAAAAAGACGTTCCGTTTGTTTGGACGGAATTTCAAGAAATCGCGTTTCAGACACTAAAAGAGAGGCTGTTATCCGCACCAGTTCTGGGTCATTATAACCCTGAATTACCTTTAGAGCTGCGAACGGATGCCTGTGGCTATGGAATTGCGGCCGAATTAGTGCAATACCCGGGTGGAAAACCGCAACTAATCCATTGCGTAAGCAGAACCCTATCTAATGCTGAGCGTAATTACGGTGCGTCTGAGTTGGAATGCTTAGCTATTTTTTATGGTGTCACTAAGTTGCGTCATTATCTACATGGTGTCCCGTTTATCATAAAGACAGATCATTGCTGTCTGTGCTATCTAATGAAATGTAAGGATCCGAGTGGACGGTTAGCTCGATGGGCACTGAGATTAATGGAATTTGATTATAAAATTGTTTATAATTCCGGGAAAAAACATTTAGACGCCGACTGTCTGTCCCGACACCCGCTACCTATGGTAGACAATGATGATTTGGATGCGGACATCCCTCTCTATAGCATAGGGGAGGCAGATATAACCGGTGTCATTGAATTAGAGCGACTGAAGGATATGCAGCGCAAAGATGAGGAATGTTTAAAAATAATAAAAATATTCAACAATAAAGAGTTAAGTAAAAAGAAATTTAAGAAAAAGATGAAAAATTATATATTATTGGAAGACGTATTGTATAGAAAGACAGTTATAAGAGGTTTACAGGAATATGTATTAGTAATACCGAAAGATTTACAGCAAATAGTGTTGAAGGCATGTCATGACGACTTAACAGCCGCCCATTTTGGGGTCCGTAGAACTTACGCGCGGATATCAGAGAGATTTTATTGGAAAAGGATGGTCAAAGATGTGGAGGAATACGTTAAAACGTGTGAATTATGTCAAAGACGTAATATCACAGCCCATAAAAATACAGGGCTATACCAACCCCTCCCTATCGCTAATGAAATCTTTGGGCGAGTATTTCTGGATCTATTAGGACCACTTCCGCCGAGCGGTGGGTTCAAATATATAGTGGTGATAACAGATCAGCTAACGCGCACAGCCGTCATGGAACCGATCCCTAATGGGGAAGCGCTAACAGTTTTAGATGTTTTTCGAAGGAGAATAATATTGAAGTATGGAATCCCTCAGTATTTAAAGACTGATCGCGGCACTAATACTAGTGTAGAGTTATGTAAACTTTTTTATGAAATGTTCGGAATAACTACCGAAATTACTACGGCTTTCCACCCGAAAAGTAATGGACAGGTAGAGTGTCTGAATAAAGTTTTGGGTCGAACACTATCTAAATTTGTCAAAGAAGGGTATGATTGGCATGAAATCGTTGATTACATTGAATTTGCATATAATACTTCACGACATGAAGTGACGGGAGAGAGCCCGTACTATCTTTTGTATGGCACAGACCCTAAGCTAAGAATTGACACTCAACTGGGCCGTCGGAAAATTGTAGACGACCCGCCGGCTTACCATCGGCTGGCATTCGCGAGATTTTCGGAAATTAGAGATAAAGTATTGAATTTCACAAAAAAACGTCAAAATCAGAATAAAGTAAGCGTTGACACAACCCGTACCTGGGGAGGAAGTGTTAATTCAGAACCCAGTGATTAAGAAGACAAAAGGGGGAAAGTTAAAAGAAGTCTATACTGGACCCTGGATTGTCATTAAAAAAATATCTGATAATGCCTATCGGGTGTTATCTAAATGCGGTACCTATAGAGTGGATAATGTTAACGTTGAGCGTATGAAAAAATATTTTTCCCGAAAAAATCTTAGAACAAATACAAGAGATGTGAGCTGTCATGACGGGGATGTACAGAGTTTTGAATCCCAATCTTTTATTAAAAGTTCTCAACTAAAAGCACGCGTTGTTAACCAACAAACGCAAACAGATTCAGTAGATTTGACTAAAGTTAATAATAATGAGATAACAGGAGAAAAGCTCGAAAAACCCACTGAAGTAAGGACAAGGAGTGGAAGGGTTGTGAAAAGACCCGAAAAATATAACTAAATTTTACACAAAGAAAGTTTTATCATTGGTTTTACGTTAATAATGTTTTATAAAGTTTTTAGTTTTTGTTTTTAAGTCTACTGAATATTACAATAGGAGAAGTCGAATGACAGTACAATACAGCCATAAATTTAAGTTTTAGTTTGAACTTTAAGGCAACACAAGTATCGAAAGGCAAGCATTTTGTGTCTGACCTCGAGACGAAAGAGTTGTCTAGAAAATTATTTTTGTTATAATGAATCGTGAAATAAGCGTATATACTGGGCCTCCATTACCACGGGTGCCCCTATTAAAGCACTATCCGAGTGAAACCACCATAGTTGGTGAAGTGGCTAACTATCTATGGTCTGATCAACCGATCAGTGTTCGGGTAATATTACGGATTAATACTCTATGGTTGACTACATTTACCCAAAAGAGAGAATTACTGAATGGGATTATGGAGGAAGAGGTCGCCGGACTCTCGTTGGCCGAATATATTCAGGGCACAGCTATGTTTCGTTTCTGTGTCATACCGGCCCTACAACCGTGCAGTTCTATATGGACACTCAGGCATTGGCGACTCATTATTTATCCCTATACCCTAATTGCGATATCATTGAATATGTGCGCTTCGGGAGAAGAGTCTTAAAGTGGACGGCAGTCTATCAAAGAGAGGCGACTCAAAGACGGGTCACTATTCGCGACACATTGAGCCGTTTGTTTAGAAAAGGTTTGTTTGATCGGGCATTAACTCTGATTATGGCCGAGCCTGACTGTACGATATGGACGGCTGAAGGAGTCGAGCACAGGAAGAAGACAGGTTCGGAGTACCACATTCGTAGGGTTATTAACCCTCTCTTCACCTGCCGACACACTCATTGGGCAGAACTAATTCAAGGGTTGGTTTATGCCTGCGCTCGAACTCAAGTATTGGATATACCATTCAGTGTAAAGATTATGATTACGGACTACTTGAGACCCGAATATGCCAGAGTTCATGACACCCGTACTCCTATTCATGATTTGGAACCAATATTGGACTCAATACAGACAGACCTACCACTGAAGACGTATTTACGCCAAGAATTGGTTAACATTTTAATCAATTAATAAAAATGTTTGAAATAAGGAAAAAGAGTTAAATAAAAGTGAAATAAATAAAATATTTTTAAAGCATTAAAATTGGTTCAAATTATTCCTAATGGAGTGACGGTTACCACTCCTTCCTCAGGAGTCAATGGGAGATAAGGTATCAGAAGAATCGGTTTATTAGTCCTCAAGAGAGTCCTCGTAACCCGACTTCAGATGTAAACCAGAGTTGAGTAAAGGTTTGGTTATTAGTCCTCAATCGAGTCCTCGTAACCAACCCTTCCTCGAGAGTCATTACCTCTTATTCAAAGAATAGTTGTTATCTGTGGTTACGACTGGAGAGGAAAAATTTACAAATGAAGTAAAAGAGAAGCCATTACTGCCTCCACTGCCGACAGATATATAAAGAAAGACTCAGAGAGAGTGAGAGTGAGTTAAATGAGATAAACGTAAACAAAACGAAAATAATTGCGTTCAGTCATGAGATGCGCCAAAATCTGCGCAGAAGTCAATACTTTCGTAAAAACATGTGATTTCGTCAACACTTCGATCACTTGAAATATAATTAAAAACTAAATTTTTATCTCTTCTGCAACCACTTCCACGATAGGAGTAGACCATTTGGGATACGACTATCTTTGCTAGGACTCATAGGAGCACTAGTAGGTGGGGGTATAGCTCTCGAAAAAGAGAAAAACAATTCGAGGTTTGAAATAATATCAATCTATAAGTGAATTCAGGTCTTATCCATCCCTCTAAGAGGTCTGTCTAAGACATGACGTCCACTAAAGTGACCATTGATAACCTCGGGTGGGATGAGTGCATCGATGACACCAACATCTCTCCCAACCCAGGGAGGGGGTGTTTCGATAATGGTCTACCACGATATGACGAGCTGACCGAACTCTTAACTGCCGTTCAGTCCTGCCCTCCCTGTCCTCGAGTGAAGACCACTGCTGTGATGAGACCCGTGAGAAACGGCACACAAATAATAATGTTTGAGGACAGTCCGCCCATGGCGAATGCGGACAGTTATGTGGTAAAAGAGAAAGACATCCGAACAGTGGGTGAAGACATAGCTGTGTTTGAAGGATACGAACTCTCGGAGAGAGAGAGAGAATTAATAATTTGTGACACCTGTAAAGGAGTGGCTGTTGAAGGGTATCGGTGCACAGCTCCGGAAGAAATACAAGTACTGACTAATAAAAGACAGTTCCGGAACAGTCCATTTAGTAATGACGGCACGACTGCACCTGACGTTCATGTCATGTGTCGGCAATGTATTGATCGCCAGTACTCTCAGCGACGCCTTACGGAAGGTAAAGCCATTCACGAGACAACTACCATGCTCAAATGTTGGTGTGGCAGGTGTTTCTCTGAGAGTATGTTAATGCCATTGAATAACGAGGCCATTGAACTCATGTCAAAAATTTATACCCGAACCTCTGGCTACGACAGCATTACTAACGTGGCGGCCGCCACTCTAAAGAGTGTCCAATTGGACACAAAGTGCCGCCAATTAGTGGATGCCTCTCAGCCCACACTCATAAAAATCATTAGTAATTTGAAGCATAAAATAAATGAAATACAAAACGCTTACAAAATACTGGAGAAAAATAATGTTTATTTATGTCAAACACAACTCTCTTCAGACCCTCTACAGGAGGAAAACCATGAGTTGAAAAGACAGTCGGCTGTCAAAGATGTCAAAATTGAATTACTCAATCAAAATAAAGCCGAATTAATGAATAAGATAGAGATTTTGAACTCCAAACTACAGGAGCAGGCTTTACAGCAAAGGGAGGCAGTCCTTGCCAAAGACCAAGAGCAAAAAAATCAATTACATAATGAAAATATGAAACTCAAAAAAGATTTGGTCTCCGCCTCCAAAACTATTAATCAATTAAAAGAGGAGTTGGGAAGCTTTAAGGCCGACCCCCACCTACAGTACCCCCGATTGCGTAAAGACATCGATCGTCTCACGAAAGAAGTTAAAGACCTAAAGGCCGAGAATCAGCTTCTCATGATGGACCCGGCGGTTCCCTTTAACCCTTGGGTTAATTTTGAGGAGTCGGAACGCAATCTTCGAGCGTTGGCCTACAAACAGACCTCAACTGAGTTTGAACTCAGAAAACGAATCCAAGAACACGAGGCTGAGCTCGAGACCCAGAAAACCAGGTATCACGGTCGTCTTGTCCAGGCACTTCAGGCTAACAACGCCCAGTGCAAACACGAGTTAGAACTCATAATTAAAGATAAAGACCAACAACTCAGCGAAAGACAAATCGAAATCACAAATTTGAGACAAAAGATATCTTATATAACATCAAATCAATGTGTGTTTCTTAAACCATCCCCTATAATAGCGTCGCCCCAATTAATGGAATGGGAAGTTTTACCACCCTCCCCCTTAAAGTCTGGACCTGGGAATGAACCACAAGTACAAACGAAATGTGAATTAGTTATGAAGGAAGTGGTTCCCGTCCCCAAAGAAGAAGAGATCGAGTATTATAGCTTTTGGGCTAATAATGCCAATAATCAATCGCGCGACGGTGGAATGCGTATATGTATGGGTCAACAAACGTTTTCCCGAAACACTTATGACCGAAAGCTAACAATTCAAGAAGTTGTCAATGAATTGGGTCGTGATTTGAGTCCCAATTACTTCAACGACAAGTTCATCGCTTGTGTCACAATCAAACAAATTCCGATGAAAGGACCGGATCTCCAGAAAAAGTTAGAATTTTTAACATCACTTTTAAACCCAACCTTTGTTATACACGGTTTGGGAGACGTACCACCCGGTGGAGGAGTTCGGATGTGGATGGATAAGACCTGGGTCTTCGAGAAATGGACTAAGTACTCGAGAATGTGATCCTGTGTGCGGACACACGAAAAGAAGGCGGGGGTCCTGAAGCACCTCCAAAAGGTCCTTCGTCATCTTTTGTCCCCTCTGCCACCAGAGAGAGCCAACAGAGCGGCACAGTTATGAAAAGTCTCACCAAACGTCATAATTACTAATTATTATTTTAATCATAATTTATGTTTTATCTGTTTTGTATATATAAGAGAAACCATTTGTTATTTTAAGTTAGTCTTAGTGTTGCTCTGGTTTAGTGCAGGTCGAGTCGTAGTATAGTCTCCTCGCCCTACCTATTGTTACCATATTTAGAGCACATTTTGGCTCCGGTTCAGTTACAACCGTTAGCCATATTTTTGTACAATTAATAGATTATTTTAATTATTAATAAATGTTTTAAATATATATAAATTGTTATTTAATTGAATAGTCTATTGTTGTTATTCGGGTTCAGTTAAAACCCATACCTTTTGTTAGGATTCAGTTATAATCCATTTGAGATCAGTTATATCTCATTATCACTTATTGGGATCAGTTATATCCCTAACCACTAATTGGGGTTCAGTTAAAACCCATACGTTTGTTGGATTTAGTTATAATCTATTTAGGGATCAGTTATATCCCATACCTCCGATTGGGATCAGTTATATCCCTTACCTCTAATTCGAGTTCAGTTATAACTCTTAAACCTTCAGAAACTGTGTCCTCTTTGAGTACACATTTTCATCATTAGGTTCAGGGTTACCCCCATTGAAAACCCCCCTTCGACTGCCTGCAGGAGTGGTCGACAAGCGTTGGTTTAACACTTGGAAGTGTTGGGCCGTAACTAACTATCATTGGAAGCGCACCGGAGATCGAGTCCACAGGGCGTACTCTCTCAGCGCCTATATCTTAATGTTGGAGTTGGTTGGATCACCTGATATCGTTGCTTAAGAGGCCCTATTCTGCACCGGACCCATTCCAACCCCTTCATTTGGCGAGCCAGACCAGTCTTAGCCTTGGGGCTATATTCACGTCACTATCAGGTCTGTGACCTTGTGGTCAATTTTATATTGTATTTGTTCGGTCATAACACCTGCTACGGGAGGATACCTTCGGGTGCACTCACTAGGGGTGGATAAGTATCATCTACGGGAGGATACCTTCGGGTGCACTCACTAGGGGTACTAATTGTATGACCACCAGACCTACGAGGTCGAGTAAACGTATCGAAGAGCGCGGTGCGCCTGTGTATAGAAGGGACGGTACGATTATCCCGAATAAGAAAAGAACAATTTCGGACCTCACGTACGATAGAATTAGTGACAACAATATCATTAATAGTGACAATAATAGTGACAAGATTTGTGATAATAATTGTGACAATAATAGTGACAAGATTTGTGATAATAATTGTGACAATTATAGTAACAATAATATAACTAATAGTGACAATAATTGTGACAATAATAGTGACAATATTTGTGACAATAATAGCGATAGTAATAGTAACGAGAATAATAGTAATACGATTGATAACCACATTATCAGTGACAGTGAAATATCTGCGAATACCGTAAATCAAGGCAATCGTTCGATAGCTCTCATAGACTTAGAGTTCAATACAAGTTCTACGGAAATGGAGTTAGAAAAGGATGTGAAAGAGCTTAAAGAGGAATTGAAAGGTTTGGTTACAGAAATAAAAATCGATCGACAGAATGATCTCAAAGAAAGGATCGATAAGAGAGAACGCGATATCATACGGAACGATAAACTAGATAGAATAGCGTTGCAAATGGAGCAAATGATGGCTCAAATTAAGAAACACTTTGTTAGCAAAGCGAACCCTATCAACCCTGACATCAATGACACTAATGACAAGCAATCGGTTAACTCACAAACAGAAGATATTTTGCGACCGACAAAAGCCATTGAAATTAAAGTTTCGACTGAATCTTCGTCTGCGGAGACGCTATTGATTAAAACAACCAATTCGTATAAGAGAGGGTTGGAAGTAATGGAAGGGATAATAAGTGGAGTACAGACGGAAATCGAAGTTTTCGCGACTAATAAATCGGCGGAAACATTGATATTAGTCCCAGAGTCTCAAATAATTACATTAAATCCGTTAAAATCAGACACTTATGTGGTAACCCCTGACATAGAGGGAAGTTTTGAATGGCGGACTGCCATTAGGAATGATTGCGAAAAATTTGTAAAGTGGTTAAAAGTCATTCAATGGTTATTCCTACTTCTCATGGTATGGGGGGTTGTCATCAGTTGTCCTCGGATGTTCAAATCACGAAGAATATCATATGACATATCTCATCTGGATAGCATTCGAGACTTATCGGGTCAGGAACAAGTTTTCCTAAATATGTTTAAAGTGGGAAAGCATTTGTCTGATAACAGAAAAGTGAGAGCTTATAAACTACTAAAGAAATATCGACACTATTTTGCCTTTAGAGACAAGGATTTGAATTTAGTATATATCAAAAGTCAAAATATATTTTACAAATATTTTAATCCAAT
>JAQFZR010000043.1:0-12917 GCA_034696065.1 Gustavia microcephala | reverse complement strand
TAGGTGAGCTTGATAAATAAATCATTTTATTATTGAATTCTTATTCTTATGTCTGTCCACTTGTAATCAATTCAAACCACTGTCGGAGCGCTTCTCCCATAACAAGAGGCAAACCGTTTATGTCTCGCAATAAGATATAGAACGGAAACGGAAACCTTTGTAGGTATGACTCAATTCGAACATTTGTCGAACTCTCGAAAATAGGAACTCGAATGTCGAGAATCGAGTCTTTACTCAAAGGATTGTCGATCACAACGAATACCATAAATATTCCCAATTCTTTAAGCTTTCGAACCGATTGTCGAACCTTTTCCTCCCCTTCACTATAAATACCTCTTCCGTCAGACACTATTATCAGTAGTTGACTAATGTCTCGATTCTGTCGACTCATTGTTCTTCTGGAACTCGACATCATTTCGATTACTGATAACAATAGGTCTACGATTCGGGTCTGACTTTGTTTGAAAGTCAACTATAATTCAAATATTATTTTAGTTTTAGTCAAATTTAAGACAAATAATAATAAGTTATACCTGAGTGAGTAGGTTTGCACCGGTATTCTCATTGAAGGGTTCACTAAACCGGTGCAAAAGATTGACTGTCTGTCCAAAACTCATAATCGCGAGCTCTCCGGCCTCTAATAGAGACAATGATTTGCCCAAAAGAGCCAATGACTCAAAAGCCAATTGTTTTGATTTGTTGTCAGACATACTCGAGGAGTCGTCCACTGCTATAACGATCTGATATTGACGTTTCGAGGGTTTAGTTCTTCGTAACCAAATCTTATCTTTTCTGAAATCACTTGCAATATAAGTGATAACTTTCCTCATATTCAAGCGCCGGCCTGTTCTGTAATCGCCCTTCAATTTAGCGGTTTTAGTCGGTTCTAAAACCAGTTGTAATCGTTCGCACAGTTCGTAAACCAATGGTTCGACTTTGAACTCACATTCCTTCCAGACATCGAGCACTGACTCCAAATCTAATTTTTGAGCCGATGTAACCGACAGCTCATCCCATCTTTTCTCTGATGTAATAAGACTTTCATTTGATTCGACAAAATTCGAATCATTAAGTGATGTGTGAAAAGTCGATTCATGTCCTCTTTGGACAGTAAGTGTGGGCACAATCTCTCCTTCCGTTTCCATAATCTCTTCATTTTTCTCTTTATTATTCGATTCATTTTTATTACTAGTATTTGACCTAATCTTCTGTGATTTGACATCAATTGCTTTTAATTGTTCGACCGATTCGTTCTTCTCTTCAATTTCCATGTCTTCGGGTTTTTCACAATTTATATCATTTTTATTTTGGTCATCGATTTCTTGGTTTTGAATCAATTTTTCTTCATTAGTGGCCGAATCGATGACTTCATTTGTAGCATTCGATTGACTCTCGACGTGTCGGAAGAGATCGGAATTAACTTTTCGATTCTCGGAATCATTTTTATTATTTAAATCTGAATCTAAACTATTTTCGTTATCATTTGGAACCACTTTTTGTCGTTTTGCGTTCTTATCATAAATATCAGCCAAAGTTCGACGCGTTTTATCTTTTTTATTATTTTCTTTAAATCTCTCTTCTTTGACATCTGACTCATCAAAAGCGGCACTACTTTGAAGATGTGGTGCTTCTGATTGGGCCGAATGGTCGCCCATCAAAGTTTCTTTGAACCCATGCTGTTCTTCACTCTCTCCTACACTTTGTTCACCATTTTGTTCAATACTTTGGTCGACACAAACATCCGATTCATTTTTGGCATTCATTTCATTTTCCAAATCTTTTTCGGTATTGTCTGAACCGAATATATGATCGTTAGTTAAGTCAGTCTTTTCTTTATTTGGGTTTGGATTCGATTCTTTATTTTGCGATTCTTTTTCCTCTTCTTCTTTGGTGTCATTGTCTTCGACTGTATTTTCAATATCTTGTGATTTATTTTGATTTTCATCCAATTGGTTGTCGTCTAACATATCCTCGATTTCATTAATGTTTTGTTCGTCTATTTCTGACTGTTTTTCGCCATCACTTGAACTCTCGCCTGAAAGTGAGATATTGTCCATCTCTTCACATGTCTGGTCCTTCTCATCGTCTTCTTTGTCATCCAATTCCATATTTTCGGGCAATTCTTGTAGAGGTTTATCAGTTTTGGTCTCATTTTGTTTGTACGGATCAATGGTTTCGTCTTCGTATTCATCGTTTTGGAATTCGTTTTCATTAATTTCTAATTCGTTTTCATTTAATTCTTTTTCATTATTTTCATTAAAATCATTATCTTTTTCCAAATTTTTGTTTTCATTTTTTGCCACAACTTTATTGTCCACCGAATCCTTTCCAGTGAATCCGGACTCGTCCTCACCTTCCGATTCATCCGAATCCATGTCTTCATTATCTGAACCCCAAATCTTTTCATCCAAAACATCCGAATTGTCGTCAATGTCTGCCATTTGGTCCTCAAGACTGTCATCACTTTTTTCATCGTCCGATTCCTGTTTGTCGTTGTCATCATTTTTTGTGGGACTAAATGTCTGTCCGTCGAAATCATTTTCCATTTCGATTCCATTCTCCTCTTCTTCAATATCTTTATCTTCATTTTCGTTACCCTTTTCTTGTTTGACGCCATCTTTAAGCGCATCTTCGAGTTGGTCTTCACTTTCAATCCTATCGCTCACATCTTTAGTTCCCTGACCTTCACTAAGACCTCCCTCTTCGACATTCTTCAACTCTGTTCCCATATCTTTATCATCTGATTCGTCGCTCAACTCTGGAGGTAAACAAAACCCGTTTTCAGTCAATTCGGAAAAAATTGATAAAAGAATGTAAAGTAATTTGTTTGATGTCCGCAAAGAGGCCAACGATAGGGTCAGGAAATATTCGAAAAATTTAACATAAATTGCAATAAATGGTGAAATATTTTTTAATATCTGTGCTCTCAGTTTGTAAAGAGTCAACACTTGACTTGAATTGTCATTCAGTTCACAATCGATATTCAATGAGTCCAACAATTTTGATATCGAGTTAAATGTGTTTTTCATTTGAAAATCATTCAAAATAATTGTCAAATCAGTTGAATTTATTGAGTCTTTCAATAAGTCTTCATTCGATTCGTTATCCTTTATATTAATGAATGTTTTGTAAATCTTTTCAATTGAAGACAACATTATTTTAACTGATTTTATCGATTGTTTAGCACTTAAGTCAATCAAATTTTCGATTTCATCGACTTTTTCAGAGTATGAAAAGTGATTAATATAAAGACCAGAATTCTTCTCGAATTCTATACATAAAGTATTAGTTTCTGTCAATAGAATCGAAAATTTATTCTTTAAACTGAGAGAAGAGCAAACATTTCGAGAATAAGATATATTTAATTCATTCATTAATTTCGATAAAGTGTTGTAAATATCTTTCAAATGATGCAAATCTTGCAAAGAATAAACGCCATTCCCTTCGTTTCCGTCATTCAATTCTACATCTCTCAGAATTTCAATCAATTCTTTCAGTTTTGAATTATATATATCTAACGATTGTTTTAATTCACAGATAGTTTGGTCGCAAATATTTAAACTCCGATCACTTGAGAGTATCAAAAGTGGTTCTTCGATAGATGTGTTCAAACTATTCAACAAATCAATGGAACGGTATATAAACGCTATTATTCTTACGATTATATTTTGAGCTGAAGTTAAATATTTGTTGAATTCTCTCTTTGGTATTATTAACGTTAATTCATTAGACTTTAAAATTTTATTCACATTTTGTTCAATAGATTTGAATCGTTTATAAAAAAATATATTATCCGAAAAAGAGTTTCTTTTGTTGATTACATTTTTCATCAATTGTGTGGAAAATCCTTTAATTCGGTCAACGGTTCCGATGGGAAGTTGTTTGTTTGGACTTTCGAGTCCTCTTATAAGTAAAGCAAATCGAGACAAACATTTATAAAAATATTGATCACAACTATATATGTCGTCTCTATATTTGTGGCAATTTTGTTGAATGTCATAACTGAGAGAACGGGTAGTCATAATAATTTGATTGATATCGAAATCGTCTCCAATAACTAAACCCTTTCGATAGGAAAGACCCAAAAGAGTCAAACTTTTGAAGAGTTCACTCAATGCTCTCCGCTTTCGATTGTGAATATGATTCGCACTTTTCTTCCATTTTGTTTTGTCTTTGATATCATTCGGGACCTGAAGTTCACTCAACTCTTTGCTACCACTTATTATATCTGTTGTGAAACTTTCGATTGAATTAATTCGGTTCACAATTATTGAACTCTTTTTTACAGTTCTTTTGGTCAAAAGTTTTGATTTCTTCGTTAGAGACAAACCTTTTAGTATAAAATTATATTTTCTCAGCAATTGATGAATTGGTTCACAATTTTCAGTTTCATTTGTGGAAAATTCTTTTAGATTTGATTTCAATTTCCAATTCGAAACTGAATTGTTTTCACTCTTTTCGATAATAAGATGAGAGACAACCGATTGATTCAATTCTAATTCATATTTCTTCATATATTTATATAACTGTTTGTGTGATTTGTCGACCGAACTCTTCACTGACCAGAAGTTATTGTCCTTCCATTTGGTTATTTTAACGAATTCTTTTACTTCTTTTTCAATCGGATTTCTGACATTCATTAAAGCCTTTTCAATGTTTGGCACAAATTGTAAATAATATTTATAGAGGTTTTGAAGTGAAATGAAGAGACAGTTATTGTTTGTGTTTGTGTTCGCATCGATGGACAGGACGTGAAACATAAAAGTACGTAAAAGATTGAGTCTAACTATAAATTGGCCTAATTTTGAATTCTCAATAAACTGTTTTATAGAAATAATAAACTCTTTTATTTCATTTTTATTGGAATCATTGGTTGAATTTGTTTCGATTAAAGTGGTTGTAGTTATGTATAAATGAAACCAAAACTTATTTCTCTCTTTTTCTTCTAATTTTCTATAAACTGAATCGAGACATTCGGACCAATTCTTGAGCTCAAGTTTTCTCCAACTGATCAATAGTTGAGATATTTCATTGAGGTTATCGACTAAACTGATCCCTTTGTGAGCCATCAGTTGCCAGTCTTGTGCCGACTGAAGCAATACTTCCAAACCGGTGGCAAATTTGATGAGTGGGTCCTTTGAACTCAACTCAAATATTTTTTTGATTATTTTAAGAATTTTTGTTAAATTTGGATGTCTTTCAAATTGAGGCAAAAGTTCATAAATAATTCTGTTTTCAAGCGTTTCAAGAATTTTAAAACAAAGACTCGTTTCACGAAGTGATGAGTTGTGGTATATATTAAAGGAGTCATTAGAAGAATCGTTACTTATATTAGTAATCATTTCATTGCAAACAACAATTAGTCCATCAATTAAATGACTATCAATTGAATTATCCAAAAATATACCCAAACTTTTGGTTATATCAGAGAGAACTGAATGACGCAAAATGTATGGCTTTCGGAAATCAGGTACTGATTCATCACTTTTAAGGAATGGCTCAACAATTTTTAAATGACTGCATATTATATCATAGATTATATTGTTTTCTGATTTCGATTCAATTAAATCGATTTTCATGTCTTCGACTCCAAACCCATCGATGAAGTCTATGTATTGTTCGTGAAATGTTGGAAATATGTTCTCCAATTGTTTTTTATCGATCTCTTCTTCAGATAGTTCTGAGTCATGAGATTTAGTTCGGTATTCAAAAAGCGCCTCTTCTTCTGAGCGCTTATTCTCTTCTTCTTCTCTCAAATTTTGCCAATTTTTGACAAAAACATTGAAAATAGAAAGAGAAACGGATTGAAGACATTTACTATAATTTAAATACATTTGATTTTGAATTTCGAGTAAAGCAGATCTCAATAAAATGGATAAATTAGTTTCAAAATCTATTTTTGAAATATGAGACAATTTTGCGAATTTGTTTATAGTCTCAGAATTACATAAATATTTAGCTATAAATTCTGGAGAATTTGTTTGACAAAAATTACCCAAAATTTTGAAAGTTGTGTTCATTTCTGACAAACAATTGAATTTCAATTCATTTATAACGAAATTTTGATTTTGAAGATAAAAAGTAGAGTTTTTGAAGCCTTTCTTTAAAATAGAAACTCCAATCAGAAACACATTCACTAAGTCTTGATATAAAGGATAACTCGTTTGGATTTGACGAACGAATGAAGTGATCGAAGTTTGAAAATTCATTGAGTCTTGAATTAGAACTTTGTATGACTTTTCTGATGTCTTTTCATTTCTAAATAAAGTAATAAACTTTTGCGAATAGTTTTCAATAGTTTTTCTATTAATAATTGTTTCCAAAAACAAATTGCAATCACTTTTTAGTTTGAAATAGTCTGCAGAAGACGAACGAAAGGGTAAACTGGATTCATATTTTTTGATTTTCTTTTCTAATATTCTTTTTCTTTGGACCAACTCTTGTATTAATGAGTGATCAGAGGTCTCAACAGAATAACCGTTCGATTTAATGATAGCCAACGCTTTGCGAATATCGAGTTCGGCTTCGATTAACTTGTGATCAATTATGTAATGATTGAGTTTACAGTTGGATCTCTCTATGGGGTCGATAGCATATGTCGGACATAAGAGATGACATGTAATTAAACCAACAAATATCGAAACAATACTTTCATCGAAATTGTCTTTAGTTTCTTCAATCAATTTGGAAATATTATTAAATAGTTGTTCGAAACCATCGGTTCTAACAGTCAAAGAACTCTTTTTAATGGGAGAATTGATGCAAACGTTTTGAACTAAAGATGAGAACCAGTTTCGGACAAAATTAAACTGTAGTTTAATTAAAGAACAATTGTCTGAATCGTAAATCATTTCAAAATTTAAAGTTAAAAACTGTTTCAATCTTAAGAGTTGAGACACTTTTTCATTCAATAAACCGATTGAATTGTTTTGATTTGAGAGCAAATAACTGGAAGACAATGATATGAATGGCAGACATTCGACCGTCAATTCCAAAAGGTTTTCATCAAATATTTTATTCAAAACATCCGATTCTTGAGACAAATGAGTCAAAACATTATTAATTTTAAGATTTTGATCGAAATCTATTAAGTGGTAAAGTATTAAATCGGTTGAAATATTAGTGGAATTAAGTGAACAAATAATAGACGAGATGTGAAACGAATGTAAAGTTAAATACTTTGATTCAATTAATTTAAAGTAATCTTCGAATCTATTGTCTAACTTATTATTGAAATAATTGAGTTCTGAATAGAATAAAGAGAACATAAATATTGGCTCGAATTGAATGTTTGCCATAGATTTGCGTTCGTTTATCACATCAACAAAATTCATGTCGTCTTCAGAATCCATATTATCTTTTGACCAATTTTTGATCATTTGTTGAACAAATGAAATATCTTTCAATAGATGTAATCGATTGTAATGACCATTAATAAGAGCACATATATTAGTGGCAATCATTAAAACTAAATCTTTGAACCCTTTTTGATGTTTTAATTCATTTGTTTTGAAGAGTTGGTCACAAAGTTGAGTGTAGGACAGGTATAGAACGGCCGACTCTTGCGTTTTGAATACAATACTATTATTAGTGACAGAAAGTAATAATTTTTGTTTTTTTCGATCGCAAACTAAGCCATCGATTTGTAACAATTTGTTGACAGAAGTTATTCCCGAATTGAGATCAATGTTTAAAAAACTTTGTAATACAGACAGAGATTTCTCATTGATTACAATCCAGAGAACAATAAACTTATTGTTAATAAATTCGTGTAAAAGTTCTTTTTTAGTGTATTTTTGATGACAAACTGTAAACAACTGATGAATCCATAAAATAAGATCACGTAATGTAATGAAGTCGTCATTAGTCGGACACAATTCAAGTGAACTTTTGATTAATTTGTTTTGGATTTCATTAATTATATTAAAAATGAAAACAAAAACTTTTGGGAATGAATTTCGAGGAATTTTGTTATCAATTAAATCACAAGAGATTTGCATAAAAGATACAAATTCTTTGTCACAAATTTGATTGTCGTTAAAGTGTTGACACTTTAATTGATCCCAAAATAGATTCATTGAATAACGGTTTAAAGATTTCTCAATCAATTCTTTATTATTGTCTAAACATTTATTTAAATTCAGGAATAGTTGCCATATATTGGAATTGAATCTCAAATCAATTTGAAATTCATTTGAAAAATTCAATCCAGAAGTTTGTGGAATCAAATTCTGAACATTATTTCCAATTTCTTTGACTAATTGATTGTTATTTCTGAAACAGTGTTCAGAAGAATATGTTTTGAAAATATAATTCCGAATCGCATTGTCTTTAAGTGAACTTTTTTCTAAATAAATTCTATGTTTTGTCCAATTCTTTTCATTTGAGTCCAATTGGTTTGAATTAAATGACAATTCCTTTTGTTTGTGTCCAGAATCTAATATCACAGACTCTTCGACAGCACAAGAAGTTAACGAATCATATTTGAAATGATTTAAAGATAATTCAGTTCTCTGTTTGAAGTCATTCGAAGATATTTTTGTCGAAACGATTTGATTGATTGAAAGTTCTATTTCTTCGTCACTAATTGAATGTCTGCCTATTTTTGTGTAAAACTCTTTTAAACAGATCTCAGGTTTTGAACCGTTTTGAAGTTGAAAAATAAAATTATTTATAAACTCAATAAACAGAGAAAAACTCAATTTTTCGTTTGGTTTATCGAAATTGTGTTCAAAACAGTTGATCAAAAACTCACAAATATTATCATCACTTTTGACTAAACCATTGATTTGTTTATTAAAGTCTTCTTTTAGACTCATTGGAAACATATTTATTTCAATTCCTCTGTTTCTCATCGCACGGGAAAGTTCGCCATTTGTCGGATCCATTGATAGAATTAATCTAAAATCGGGATGTGGTCTGATTGTGGTCACTTCGCCATCAATAGATCCCTTTTCATTAATAATGAGCTCTCCATTAGGTTCAAGCAATCCGTTGAGTCTATCCAAGACTGAAGGACTGCATAGATTCGCGTTGTCTATCAAAAGCCATTCCCCTCTTCTAAGTGCTCCGATTAGAATAGAGTCCCGCCATTCAAATGTACCGCTTATTAGAGATTTATTTTCATAATTGTCTTTCAAATCTATTATTTGGCGCTTAAGATTCGACGTTATATTTGCTTCAATTGGATTAAGTTCTGACAATTTGTCGACCATTTTATTCAATAAATTTAATTTTTCTATTGAAGAATCGGTTGAAGACTCAACCAATGAATTCAAACTTTTAATTCTAAACCAAAAATTTAGAATTTCTTCTATTTTTTCGTTTTGATGTAAAAGATTTTGAAAAGTTTTTGAACAAAAATCTTTAACAGACTCTTCGATACGAATTAAATGGTGCGACAAATCCTTTTGTTCGAAACCTCCCAACAGATCCATTGTATCCATCTCTGAATTGACCGCAAATGTACGTAATGTATGGCCAGTTAGCTCAGAGAGTAACTTAACTACACTTGTTTTGCCGACGCCCGACTCCCCAATCAATATCGACATCCAATTCATTTCAATACATTTTAATAATGATTCTAAACATTCTTTTTGTGATTCAAACACAACTAAATTAATCAATTCATTGGTTAGAATTGATTGACGTCTTAGAAATGAGTGTCCGATTTGAAGATAATTGTCGGTTATATTTAAATCAATTTCATCTGAATTTTGTGAAAATTTAAAATATTTTTCACAAATTTCTTTCATTTTAATTCTGTCTTCAATTGTTCTCATTTTGTCGATATATAGGAATTTAATATATTTTTGGGGATTTATTTGACTAAAATCTGAAATATTATGTGTCATCACTTGAGACCAACGAATCAGTTCTCTTAGATTGAATTCCCAGGGACTGCCTCTTCGGCCAAAACTATTTCGGTTAACTATTTCATCGATCACTTCATTATTAAAGTCAACCATTCTTTTAATGACTAATTTGTCTACTTTTGGAAACATATGTGAAAGTATGAAAATATAGTCTTCTGTGGAAAGGTTTTCCATATAAACATTTGTAAATCTGTTGAGGAAAGATCGGGGCAGACCTTTTCGGGCGCCGCCCTCTGAGTATGGGTTTTGTGTCGCGAATATTCTGGTCATTGTTTTACTAATTTTAAAACTTTTATTCAATTCTGTAATAAATATTTCATTCCTGTGATCGAGACATGCGTTGAGACCTTCCAGAACCGACTGCGTCGCCAAATTGAGTTCATCCAACACAATCCATGTCCACTCACTTTTGAGCGCCTGTAGGAGTGGGCCGTCTCTGAAGGAAAACTTTCCCGCAGAATCTTGACCTTCAATTGGCAAATCAGCGCCGAAGAGGTCACTGATGTCTGTCTGTTCTGACAAATTGATTCGAATGAGTCGATGTCCGGAAGCTTTAGCCAATGCCTGCACTAGACTAGTCTTCCCCACTCCAGGCATTCCTTCTAAAAGTATAGGTTTCGGTAATTGCATGGCTCTCATCACACGTAAGATATTCGTTTGAACGGTAGGGCTGTTCCACATGTATTGTCCATCAATACTCGAGTCCACTACTGGCCCTCTAGTTATGCAAAAAGGTTTTACTGAAAAATATTTATTATTGTCTAATATTATATTTGAATAATTATTTGGATTGGAATCAATTGCAAACATAGATTCGGACACAATTAGATTGAGATATCGGTCGCACTCATCACGAATAGCACTCAAAGGTTTCGAATGTGTTTTTATTAAAGAACTACCACTTCCTATGGCGTCAACGAACACAAGTAGTGCCCCATTAATGAAGGCGTCTTTTAAAGACATTGGGATTGCATTGGTTTTGGTGTTAGTATTGATGAACTCAATCCAACTCAAGATATCTCTAACACTCAAAATAATTCGCTTTGAATTATAAACATTTGAATTAAACCACAAAATAAAATCACAAATAGATTTGCAAACACTGTCTTTGAATGGAATCCATTGTTGATCCAAATTATGACAAATGATATCTTTGATGTCAGTTATGTCAAGATAGGGCGGACACCAAATCTCAGTGAACCTATTCCTCAATGCAGGTGAGAGTTCACGTTTGCCATAATCCCCACCCGGGTTCATTGTGGCCATATATCTGAACGATTCCTTAGCTTTAATTACAGGAATTGAAACATCGTTTTCAACTGAATTATTGTTTTCTGCGATCAGAAGAGTTCTGTCGGTCTCTAACACTGAATTCAAACGTTCCAGAACTGAGTCATCGGCTAATGATATCTCGTCGACCAAAAAGTAAGCGCCTGTTCTCATAGCGTCGACGAGAGGTCCGTCAACCCATTCAAACAAAGGCCGACCCTTTTTCTCATCGCTCTCTTTATCGAAGGGACGAACGGGTCGTAGACTTCCCAAGAAGTCTGCGCTTTCGGTATTCATATGACAGTTGACTGAAAAAAGTCTTCTATTATTCATGTGTGCAAACAATTGACAAATTGATGTCTTTCCACAACCAGTTTCTCCCACTAATAGCACCGGTTCATCGTATTTGATTGCTTGTGATAATAGAGTTCCTAATCGTCTGAAACTCTTATTCCAAACAATGTGTTCGAACTCTTTGGGAACAACACCTCCGAAGTCATTCAGAAATGAAGTCTCACTAAATATGGCGTTTGTGTCCAGTTTTCGCTTAAATCTTATTTCCAAAACAGACTGAATGACATCCATTTCTTGAGCCCTTCGGACACGACCCGCGAGTAATAAATAGCCGTCTTTTGCCAGATGTAGGTCCCAGTCATAGAATGTTATTTCACTGTTTTGTTGTTTTGCAAAATTATAATATCTTTGTCCCCAACGGAACAGATCTCTTAAAGTAATGAAACCGTGTTTTCCCGCGAAGACAACACTCTCTCGCCTTCGAATCTGAAGATCCAACAGAACGCCAACCATTCGTTTTGCGTAAGACATTGGAAGAGAACATCTCTGATGCAGAATCACTTCCAGTTCTTCACTCGGAATCTCATCGAAATTCAATTCAACAAAACGGTTGCGAAACGCGCGGGAAAGCACTTTCCGTCCCCCGTAATGTCCGGCCGGGTTCTGAGTGGCCAACAGTAGAAACTTCGGGTCAGCTTTAATCAGTTGTTGAGTTTCGGGAATGTATAGCTCTCTGTTGTCGTCTAACACTCGGTTGAGTGCTTCCAACACTTCAGTCGGCGCTAAATTGAGTTCATCCAAAATAATCCAAAACCCGTTTCTCATGGCTTCGGCTAAAACACCCTCTTTGAACACTAGTTTGCCGTTTGTATCGGCGCTATAACTGCCCACATATTCCTAAACAAAACGAAAGTAGAATTAAAATAAAAACTCAAATTGAATTCAAAACTTTATTAATCACCTGAAGGTCTGTGTGTTCGTGATTGTTGACCCGAACGCATACATTTCCAGTCGCTTTGGCCAACCACTGAATCAGACTGGTCTTTCCTACAGAGGTATCTCCTTCTAAAAGAATAGGAAACGACTTTCCAATTGACACTATTCTACAAATATCTTTAAGATTCTTCTTAACGGTTTCCGTCAAAATATATGAGTCATCTATTTTTGGTATTTTAGGTCCTCTTAGAATATAAAACCCTTCGATATATTCGTAGTTATTAAACGCTTTCGGCCTTTCAATTGGGGTTTTCAACACATTTAATGAGTCTTTTGGACCAAATAATGCATTAATTATATCGTTTTCGACTCTCATTCGAGACTTTTTGTCCAAACGAGTCAAGAATGAGAGACAAAATGATTCGTAAAGAGATCTTAGGGCTACACCACAAGGATTAGAGGCCGCGACTCCAAGTGCTCGACAAAGTGTTCTACAATTGCATTAAGATTAACAAAATAATTGTTAATTAATTTTTAATTATT
>JAQFZR010000042.1:0-12943 GCA_034696065.1 Gustavia microcephala | reverse complement strand
GGAGGACGAACTAATAATCTTTTCTTTTCTTATGATTGCAAAGAAGGAGAAAAAATTATGTATCAAGACGTGACGAGTCTTTATCCATTTGTATTAGTAAGAAATCCTTATCCGTTAGGACATCCAAAGATTTTGACTGAGTTCGAAAATAACGAGATTAATAATTACTTTGGTTTTATTAAATGCAAAATACTTGCACCAAAAAATTTATATCTCCCATTATTGCCGTTTCGAGACAGTAAACATAAATTAATATTTCCACTTTGTGGCATTTGTGCTGAGACAAAAATTGAATGTTGTACCCATTCTGATAAAGAACGCACAATTTCTGGTACATGGTTTAGTGAAGAGTTGAAAGAAGCCGTTAAGTTAGGCTATATAGTTAAGTCTATTCACGAAGTATTAGATTATGAAGAAAAAACAGAAGATCTTTTCAAGCCTTATATAAGCTCTTGGCTAAAAATTAAGACTCAGGCCTCCGGCTGGCCTTCTTGGTGCATAACAGAGGCCGATAAACAAAAGTATATTTCAGACTTTGCAGACAGAGAAGGGATTGAATTAGAAATTAATGAAATAAAGAAAAATCCAGGTTTGCGTTTTATCGCTAAGTTAATGTTAAATAGTTTATGGGGAAAATTCGCCCAAAGACGTAATCAGGGACAGACAACTATTTGCACTAACTATATGCAATTTTACAAACTGATTTCTGATGCCAAATATTTGATTAAAGGTAAAAATTTGTAAAATATATTGCAATATATAAAATATTTATATTTTCAAAGGCATTATACCAGTTGGCGAAAACATCATTTTAGTCAACCATGAATTTGTCGACGATTCGTATGACAGAGCTGGAAATACAAATGTAGCTGTCGCTGCTATGGTCACAGGATACGCGAGACTTAAACTTTATTCCATAATATCTGGAATTGAAAGTGAAAGCCCAGGAAGAGTTTTATATTTCGATACCGATTCCGTCATATTTAAAGACATACCGGAGAAAAGTTGGATGGTTCCACCTGTCGGCGACTTTCTCGGTGACATGACTGATGAGGTTGAAAAAGATTATGGAAAAGAGGCCTACATCGATAAGTTTGCTTCTGGTGGACCTAAAAACTATGCCTATTCTGTGAAATTACCAAACGGTCGGACAAAACTCATCACTAAAGTCAAAGGAATCAATTTAACATTTGGAACACGAGATGAGCTGAACTTTAGTTGCGTTAAAGAATGCGCCGAAAGATATCGCAGTGGCGAGAAAGATGTTTATAAATTAGTTAAACAATTACAATTTAAATCTAATAACAAACATGAAATGTTTACAGATATTTTTGATAAAACATATAGAACTGTATCAGATAAAAGAATTGTTTTATCTAATCATAATTTACATACTGTACCTTTTGGTTATGACATAAATTTAATAAAATAGTTTGAAATGTATAAAAGTTATTTGTTATTTATTATTATCCTCAAAAATGCAAACAGTTGATAGAAAACATTTAGCTTTTAAGCATCCGTTTACCTGTATGCTTGCAGGCCCTACAAGTAGTGGTAAAACAGTATTAGTTAGAAATATAATAGAGAATTATGAGAAAACTATTTGGTTTAAAGAAAATAATCCAAAATCTTTGAATGTTTTATGGGCTTACGGCCAATGGCAAGAATTATATTCTAATCATGTTAGTAATTGTGAAGTTAAATATATAGATGGCCTACCAAGCGAGGAAGAAATAGATGAAATTAAACCTCAACTAATAATAATAGATGACTTAATGACAGAATTAGCAGATAATAAAAATTTAACTAAAATATTTACTAAAGGTAGTCATCATAAAGATATAAGTATAATATTTATAACTCAGAATGTATTTCATAAAGGGTCTCAAATGCGTACAATAAGCTTGAATTGCCATTATTTTTTATTAATGAAGAATCCTAGAGACCAAGGTCAGATAGCATCATTAGCAGCACAAGTGTATAGTAAAAACAGAAAGTTTCTTGTTGAAGCATTTTTTGATGCTACTAAAGAACAATATGGCTATATAAGAATAGATATGAAACAGTCAACACCAGAAAAGTATAGGTTTCAAACACGTATTATTCCTGAAAATAATGTGTTATCTCCAATTGCTTACATCCCAAGATGAGTAAAAACTTGAAAAGTGTTTTAAGTGACTTAAATTTTATATCAAAAATTAATTGTAACAGAACTAAAAATTGTTTACTAAGTTATTTGTCTAAAGATCCAAAATATTTTAGTGCTTTAAGTGAAATTAGCCAAAATATTATAAAAGGAAATATACCATTGAATAAAATTAAAAAATCAAAACTTAAAAAATATAAAAAGAATATTTTAAGTCTTGCGTCGTCTAAAAGCAGAACAAAAAATAAGCGAAAACTTGTAGTACAAAGTGGTGGCTGGCTTTGGGTTATACCTCTAGTGACATCTATAATTGAGTTAATGAAATAATGTCATTATTTAGAAAAGTTGAACTAAAAGAAGAGATGGATAGTGTAAAGGTAGATGAAGTAATAAATGATAATATAAAACCTGATAATGACATGAATATCAGTGAAAATTCAAAAATAAATGAAAATCTTATTAAAATCATTGAAAATATAGTTGAAAAATATATGGCAAAAAATAAAAAACCTATAAAACGGTTAAATAAAAAACTTATAAAGCGCTTAAATAAAAAACTAAAAATTAAACCTTTGTCAAAAAGTAAAGCTAAATGGATAATACCAAAATAAGTCACATTTTATCTTCGATTTATTATAATACAAAAAATAGTGCTTCATTTAGTAGTGTTAAAAATTTATATGAAAAAGCTAAAGAAATATTACCATCTATTACAATAAATGATGTCAAAAAATGGCTCTCAAAACAAGTTACCTATACACTACATAAACCTGTTAAACGTAATTTTGAACGAAACCGTATAATTGTTGGTAGAATTGATGAACAATGGGAAGCTGACTTAGTTGACATGAGAGAATTTGCATCTAAAAATAACAATTTCAAT
Source organism: Gustavia microcephala (assembly GCA_034696065.1). NCBI lineage: Eukaryota > Metazoa > Arthropoda > Arachnida > Sarcoptiformes > Gustaviidae > Gustavia > Gustavia microcephala. The sequence goes on along the minus strand of JAQFZR010000042.1, from coordinate 9,914 downwards.
TATATATTAACAGTTATTGACTGCTTTTCAAAGTTTGCATTCGCAATACCTATTAAATCCAAAACTGGGGAGAATATTAAAAATTCTTTCGTAAATATATTTAAAATTCGTATTCCATCATATTTGAGAACAGATAAAGGAAAAGAATTTTTAAATGAGACTTTTCAAAACTTTTTAAAGAATCAAAAAATTAACTTTTTTACTAGTAAAGACAATATAATTAAGTGCGCAATAGTTGAACGTTTTAATAGAACCTTAAAACAGAGAATGTTTAAATACTTTACAGCTAAAGGCACAAGAAAGTATATAGATATTTTGAAGGATTTAGTTAAGAATTATAATAATACTTATCATCGAACAATTAAAATGAGACCAATTGATGTAAATAAACAAAATAGTGAAATTGTGAAGAAAAATATGTATAAAAAAGTTAGACTTAAAAAGACAAGTTTAAACATTGGTGACAAAGTAAGACTACAGTACAATCATAAACCATTTGATAAAGGATATTATCCAAATTGGACTGATAATATTTATACAATTGATAAATCAGATAAAGGTGATAAAAAAGTGGTTTTTCGAATAAAGGATGAAATGGGAAATGAGTTAGAACAAAGATTTTATCCCGAAGAGCTACAAAAAATTACAGATAATTTATATCGTGTCGAAAAAATTATAAAAAAGAGGAAAAGAAAAGGTATAAAAGAAGTGTTTGTGAAATGGCTTAATTATCCTGAAAGTTACAATAGTTGGATTAGTGAAAAAGCTATCACTTCAATTCATCAATAATGCTAAACGTGTGCAAAGCAGATTTGGTTCTGTTTACAGTTCAAGTCACAGTAATATTTATCGTTATTTGTACAAGTTTGATAAATTTGACTTTAGAAAATGGAAATAAAAATGTGTGGATTGTTATTCTGACAAGTTGTCTTGGATATATGCTCCCAAATCCTCGACTTAAGATTGAAAAGAAAACTATAAAAGTTTGTGATAACAACGATATTATTTAAAATGTTTTACTTGAAGTTAATGCTATGCATATTACAATTAATATTTGTTATAGCTCTAACAATTTGGTCATCATTAAATAAAGAAAATAATAGTGAACTCAAGTGCTATAACAAAACTGATATAATATATTGTGAATAATGAGCTTTTTCATGACTCTTAGCTCTAATGTAGATAGCTCAAAAATATTTGGTTCAACTAATAAAATATCTGAATTTAAAACAAAATTAGGTCGTAATATTGAATTGGAAGGCAAATGGGAAGTTGGCCTAGCTAGTATTTCATATACAAAGTCGTGGTTCAATGTAATAAATTCACACAAAATAAGTCTTTTTGATGAAATGGGCAAAGTTTATCAAATGAATAACAATATGAATGAAAAGCATTTTACAATTTCCAATGGATTTTACGACTCTGTTCAAAAACTTGTGAATGAAATCAACAAAATTTTAAGTTTGTTTTCAACAATCAAACCACCAAAATTAGTTTATAATGAAATTGACAACTGTGTTACGCTTCAGCCAGGAAAAATTGAAAAATCTATTAAAGTTTATCCAAAGTTTGGTGAAGAAATTGAAAACATTTTAGGTTTAAAAAACAGAAATCTTAATAATTTGATTTATGATCACAATAATCAAGACAGTAGTATTGATGAATACATATTTAGAGGTTTTGACATGTATAAACAAGAAAGTTTAAAAGCATTTCATCCCGTGGAAATTAGTGGTGGTTATCATTCATTATATCTCTATACAGACATTGTCTACCCTTCACTCGTTGGTGACAGCTTTTCACAACTAGTACGTGTGATTGAGGTTCCTAGGAAGCATAAATTTGGTGAAACTATTCATTTAAATTACGATAAAATTTATTATATACCTATTATGAGAAATTGTTTTGAAACTATTGAAATATGTATAAAAGATGATACAAATAATTTAATTCCTTTCATGTTTGGTCGTTGTACAGTTGTATTACATTTTAAAAAAGTATAAAAGTATTCAATAAAATTAAAATTTAATTAAAAAATGGAAAACCCATATATTGATTATTATTTAAAACAAGCTGGTTCTGGCATTTCTGGCTATTCAGGCAATAGATATCATGTTGGAAATGGCTTTTTCGGTAAAATCATTAAAAGTCTTAAGCCTGCACTAAAATACATAGGTAGGCAAGGCTGGGAAGCACTGAAATCTACAAGTGCAGGCGTTATGAATGGAGAGTCAATAGGTGACGCTGGTACTAACTCTTTGATTAAAACTGCCCAGAATGTAATGAGTGATGCAAGTAATAAAATTGAAAAGTATAAAAGAAAGAAACAGTTTGGTGGTGGAAGAAGAAAGAGAAGGAAAAGATCAAAAATTCTTATAAAAACCATATATAAGACACCAACTATTAAAAAATCTCGTAAACGGGTATCTAAAAGATCATTGAAAAAATCGCCAAAGAAAAAGAAAAAGTCTAGACGAAAAAAATCAAAAAAGCGTTCGAAAATTAATTTTCTGTAAATAATGTCAGTTATTCATAATTTATCCTCAGTGATGGCATTGCCTGAATTGGATGAGTTTGGGGTGCCACCTACTCAACTAATGATTGAGTCTGATGTACAAACTGAACACAGGCCAATCACTACTATTGTTAATAATTCATCACCTATAATATTTGAAATACAAACAGCAGACAATGAATACATTAATTTAAGTAAAAGTGAGCTTTATTTATGTTTACAAATAAGTCTTTCAAAGACTAATATGGCAACCGCTTCAAAAGTTGAAGTAAAAGATTGGGAAAATATAAGTTTTATTGATTACGCAATTGGTTCATTCATAAAAGATATTCAAGTTGAAATAGGAAACACGCCGATAACTTCATCACACAACAATTATGCTTTTAAAGCAAAACTAGAAACAGAATTATACACTTCATCACAATTAAAGAAAACACTTTTACAGACTTCGGGTTTATATAGAGATACATATACCGAAATGGACAAAGTAAATCAAGAGAGAAGTAAAATTATAAGACCAAATGGTTCAAATTTAGCCGAAGGATGTGACTTTGAATTTTATGGGCCTATGCATCTAGACATTTGTACACAAATAAAGTCTTTAATTGGAGGGCTATCACTTAAATTTACAATTCATCCAAATGATCCAAAGTTTTATTTAATGCATAGCCAGTTATTAGTACCCAAAGTGACAATAAAAGATATTAAAATATTCATCCATCGATCAAAAGTAAACCTTCAAGTAGTTTTGGCTCATGAGAGAGCACTAAGCCGTGCAAATGCATGTTATTTTATAACAAGAAAAGAAGTCAAGTCATTTATAATACCAAAAAATACTATAGATGCTTACATTAATAATGTTGAGAATGGTGTTCTTCCTAGAAAATTATTTGTTGGTTTTATTAGTAATGAAGCTTATAATGGACATGAATTACAAAATCCTTACAATTTTAAAAATTATAATATTAGACATATCGCTTGTTATCTTGATGGAACTCAATATCCTCATCGCCCTTATACTCCTGACTTTCAAAATTCAAAGTATATGAGAGAATATTACGGATTATATGAAACAGTTAATCAAACTAAAATACAACATAGTCTTGAGATCACAAAACAAGAATTTAAAGAAGGATTCACTTTGTTTGGTTTCAACTTCTTACCTGATCTGTCCGACGGTAGTGCTCGAAGTGGATATACATCTCCACTTAAAAGAGGAAATTTAAGAATTGAAGTGAAGTTTGGTTTTTCATTGATTGAAACTGTCAGTGCAATCGTATTCTTAGAGTATGATAATGTGATTGAAATAACTAAAGAAAGAACTGCAATTAAAGACTTTAATTAGAATGAATACTTTGGAAATAATGAACTATTTGAGCGCATTTGCTAATTTCAGAGGTGTTTACCCTAGAGATTTGATACCAACATATTTAGAGAAAAATTGTGGAATTGTGGTAAATACGGACAAATCATCTGAGCCTGGAGAGCATTGGGTATCAATTTTTAAATCTAAAGATAGCAAAGTTATTTATTTTGACTCATTTGGCTTACCACCTCTTCATCAAGAAATCATAAATATTTTGAATCTAATAAGCCCTCAGGGTTGGTATTACAATACTATAACTTTCCAAAGCGTACATGAAAACACATGTGGCATGTACTGTATATATTTTCAAGCATGTATGCTAAGATTTGGAGATTTTGATTTATTTAGGTCAATATTTAACTTTAATCCTCTTATCAATGACTTAATAGCTAAACTTGTATATCAAAAACAAGTATAAGAGATGTAATTATAATAAATATAAAAATAAAAATGTATATTAAAACTTTGTTTAGTGCTTTGTTTATTTTTCAATTGTTTTATCTATCAATAAGTTTAGAAAACTTTACTAATTTATCGAATCTTAGTAGTAAAAAATCACAAAAGTGTACATTTCAAAAACTATATCAAGGAGTGGACGAAAGATTTGTTGTATTTCAAGCATTAAATCAACTTTTCATTAAAAAATTTGAGGCAATACTTGAAAAGGCAAACAAAACAAGTCCTTATCTTGTAAGTCCTGCTTTACATTTTGAGTCAAGTATAAAAGAAAATTATATCAATCAAGGCTCTCAATTGGAATCAATAGATGATTTAGATATTCTACTCAAAAAGTTAAATTATTTAGTACATAAAGACTTTCGTCAACAAAAGTTAAGTTTTGACAAATCTAATGGAAAAGCTTTATAAAGTGTGTGCTGTTATTGATGCTCAAGGATTTATGGTGAACAAACAGTTCTTCCCAAGAGAATTGGCAGTCATCTCAGACGTTCATAAGGAAAGTTGTTTATGTACTACTGGTTTAACTTATAAAATGATGTCTTCAAAAGATAGAAAATCTAATTGTTTCGTTTCAAATAATTTATTGGGTATGACGCTCGATAATACTAACTATGACGTCACATCAAATATGCTAAATGAAGGCGAGAAAATGATTGCGGTTTTGTATGATAAACTTAAAACTCCAAAACGACAGTATTTTGCTGTCAAAAATCAGCAAATAATACAAATTTTGGACAATTGGGGTATACCATATGTCAATCTAGAAGAATATAATTGCCCTAATTTGGAGTTATTGAAAGAAATTTATCGATATAAGATATGCCACTTCCACGAAAGAGAAGTTCCAGATGAAGATATGCTGCGCTGTGCTGAGCAAAAAGTCAATTGCCTTTGGAATTGGATGAATGATTATATGAAACAAAAACACGTTTTTAATTCAAACTTTTAATTTTATTGTATATTATTTTTTACATTTTAATAAAATTATAGCCCATACGTAAAATAACTGTTAATTTCTTTTTCATTTTTTGGTCCAAATGTGAAAAATTCTAACATTAGACTCGAATTTGATTTGATATTTCTTTGTGAGTAATACCAGTCACTACATAAGTCACCCAAAAGGTAAGTTATTTTTGGGTTGTTTATAGCTTTATATAAAAAATCTGGGAAACAACTGTCTACAAGTGAACAATTTGTTCTAACACTTTTTAAATTAGGATTCTTAAGTATTATCTTTTGGATTTGAATTGAGGCGAGCAGTAAATCTCTTCGGTTTTGGTGCTCAATAAAAAATAAATTTTCAATACATTCTGGAAGATTCCCATTATTATTGTCACTTCTTGCCAATAACAGGCATTTGTATTCTTTAGAATATACCATTTCGTCTGTCCAATAGTTGTTATTGAGATTTGAATTCTCAAGTGTTGTTTGTTTGGCAATTGATTTGAAGTGTGGCTTAAAAAATGACAAATCAAACCAACTTGTGATGACTCGCTCGGTATCAAAAACAAATCGTATTTCTGGCCAAAGTTTTAAGAGAAAATTAATTGAAAATTTGCCGAAAAAACCATTATAAACTCTAATTAAATAAAGTTTTTCTAATTTCGGTGTTGTTTTGGCTACTTTATTCATCCAGTCTTTACTTGTAGTTGAGTTTGTAATGGTTAAAACTCGAAGTTTTGTGAAATTTGCTAAAACATGTAAATGTTTTTTAGCAAAGTATCTCTCTGACTCAATCGCAATTTCGCCCAAAATTTTTGAGAAATGTTGTACAAATAAAGTGACTAATTGGGGATTTTCAAACTTGAAGTTGAAGTCGATGTTAATTTGCTTCAAATATTCGAGTCGTGATACAGCGTCAATTAATTCGTAGATATAAATATCCTCCAAAACAGAGTCCCAGCCTTTAATTTTTATCACTTCCACAAACGGTGTTTTTCGTACAATTTCGCACACATTCGGTATATAGTGTGCGAGTCCGTAGATGATTAATTTTCGGGCTCTTCTGAATTCGAAGTGTTTGATGTATTTATATGTATATACATATGATTGGACATCTGTGGTTTTGTTAAAAACGATACCAGTGGTGAAAGGATACGGCGTTGAGATAATATGAGTCATGTTGTACATACAACGATGCCACTGTTTTGAGACTTTTAGAAGCCATTGCTGGTCAGCTCTGGGCAAATAACTCAATATATTTGAGCATAAATCGTCACCAAATCTATCGAAACTATCTTTACCTTCAAGAAGAAGTCAAATATTATATAATAAAAAAAATTTTTAATTCTAGATTAACTTACTGTATTCCATTTTTATCCGCTTTTGGTTTGAATACTTTTGAAGAATTGCTCTTTTCATACTAGCGACGCAAACAAATTATTATACTATTAAAACAATACTCATACAAATATATACTAGTATTTGCGCATGGGCCGATAGGTTTGAGTGATAGCATTGAATTTAAAGTTCAACGAACTTCTTACTCTTATAAATCGATTGTTTGTTAAATGTGTCACAGAGATTAAGTAGGATTAAATCTATTTAAAGATTTTAGAAATTTCTCAAAATTTTTGTATTTAAACAGTTGCAGATTTTATTTGAGTTCATTTGAGTTTTTCTTTATTCTAAAGCAATAATTATTATTTTTAAAAAGTGTTTTCTTTGAATAATATTAATTCAATTTAAAAGTAATTGACATATAATGGATCCAGATTTGATTGTGATTTCCACCCATTATATTAGTAATATGGGATTAGGAATTCCAAAGATGTTATCTTTAGGTTTCAAAAAATTAAATAATGCTTACAAAGAAATGATTGACATTCGATATCACGCAATGGGTACGAATGAATTGGAAGCATTGGAATATGGCACCACGTTATATTTGGAGGAATTCAAAGAAATATTATCGAAAGCCGCAACGGAAGAAGAGTTCACAGTCAACCTCAATGAGAATAGAGAAATAACAGTTAAAATCGAGCCTTCATTTAATCTATATAATATCTATAATCTAATAATAAATGAAACTGAAAAAATAAGTTTCATTCGAAAAGAATTAGACAAAATGGAATCGCTCAAGGAAATTATTTATAATTCATTCAATGTTCACATTTGTTATTTAAAACTCAAATGAAATTGTATTTTGTATTAAATATTGAATTAAAATAAAACTTTATTTTGAAATTAAAATTTTTTATTCATTTTTGTTAATGAAAATTAAAATACATTTAAAGACTTAAAGGCGGTTTCTTAATAGACGGCTTTTCATCCATTTGAGAATTAGGTTTGAAGTCCAAAAAGTGTTTCAGTATCTTTTCAATCTCGCTGTCAATCACCTCGATTTGAGATAATTTACCATCTTTTGTTGTCTTGATTTCGTGAAGAAAAGTTTTATCTTTTGATCTTCTGAAGCATATTTTCTGTTTTGTTCCAGTCATTCGGTACTTTTCACGTTTATTAATACTTGGAATCATTTTATCGAAGTCGGTAATATCAATGCAAACACCTTTTCTTGTTGGGCGCACCACATCGCCATCGACGAAAAATGTTCTGATATCGATATAATAGTTTGAATTTCCATCAGTTTTATCAAATCGCTTAATAGAACACTTCTTTTTAAAATTATTCTTTTCTGATAAAGTAATTGAGTTTATTTCTGTGAACATTTTGAAAATTTAATTTAAAATAAAATTTCGTCACTTTATTTAATATTGAGGCCTTAAGAAAACATTTACTTATATATCAAGTTTTAGTTTCTATGACCTCATTTGTATCCAAGCTATAATACGATGACGTCAGTAAACAAGTATTTCAGTTCCGTCAGCAATAATCAGAAAAAACATTACTCACACTATTTTAACAATTGACTTCAAACCGGTTTATAAGTTGAGCACATAAGCTTTCATCAACATTAATTGTTTAGTCATGCCCCAAATTACAAATGTTTGTATGACTGGAGAACTTAATTATTATCTTAATATACATTTAATTACTAATAAAACAATTAATAGTGCTCTGCAATTAAGACCATTTAACAGATGTGTGATTAGACTACGGAACCCACAATCAACTGTATTTATATATTCAAATGGAAAATTAGTATCTGTTGGAGCTAAAAGTTTTAGTGATGGCCGTAAAAGTTTAAGACGTGTTTCGCGTATGATACAAAAAATTGGTTATAAAGAGTTAAAGTTAAGTAATTTAAAAATTCAAAATATTGCGGCCATTCATAATCTTAACTATAATTTAGACATAAAGTTGTTACATCAGTTTTTAATAAGTAATAATATAGTATCCAAATTTGTTTTGCGGGTTTTTCCTAATCTGAGGATTAGTTTAAACATTCAAAATTGTGAAGTGAAAATTATTGCTTCGCGAAGTGGAAAACTGGTTCTAACTGGAATTAAATCAGAGCAATTAGTAGGCACTGTATATGAGTCTTTTAGTGAGATTATTGATGCTTATAAAAATGAATTACATCTATTGTAAGACACACCCCAACTGTGAATTAATAGATAACTTTGATGGCGACCTGATTTGCAGTGAATGTTTTGTTGTAGTTACTGAAAGAAATGTTTTAAACACAAGTGCTAAAAATGATAATAATAATAATCAATGTTTTGAATTGATGTACGAAGTGGCCGAACGATTAAATTTAAGTAAACAAATATTAAGTGATGCAATGTGTGTTTTTGATAAATATGACTCGCTAAATTCAGTCGAATGTAAAGCTATGGCTTCAATTTATATTTCATGTCAATTGCACAAAATTGGTATTTTACCAGAAGACATTGAAAGATTCTGTGGTTTGAACAAAGATAAAATAGTTCAATATTCAGAAAAGATGTGCGAAAAAATTAATTTGAATGTTGAACCTATACCGGCTGAAAGCTTTTTAACAAAATTCTGCTATTCACTAAACTTAAAGTTTAAAGATGAAAAATTAGCAAAATATATAATAACATCAGTTGTGGAATTAGATTTGATTGTCATCAGAAAGAACGAACAATTGGCTATTATCTGCTTATTCATCGCTTCATTAATGAACAGCACTCCAATTACAAAACAAGATATGTTAAATGTTTGCCATATGTCTAAAATAACAATGAATAAAATTTATAGATCTGTATAAAAATATTGTACGTCTTGTACCTTGTAGTCAAATGGATTTAACTGATAAATTACCTAAAACAATAAAATAATGTTTGAACAATTTGTTTAATTAAAAAAAATTGCGTAATTTATGGATATTTTATTGTTGACGTAATGTATGGAAATGGGCGTGGCATATAGTGGGAGTGGCTTGTTAGTGTACATGTAAAGTGGGATGGACTTACGAATGTAGAGGTAAAATGGGAGTGGTCTATTTCATGTGGGAGGAGTTTAAAAGTGGGAGTGTCCTAAGTGGGAGGAGCGAGTGCTCTGATTGGTTCGACTAGACTGGGGTTACACTACTTTTGATTTATTTTAAAATTTTTAGGTATGAGTTTTCAACATAACTTTCACTATTTATATTTCCATTACGCTCATCAACATATTCATACACATTTTTAACTATTTCATAATGACCAT
>JAQFZR010000041.1:0-12970 GCA_034696065.1 Gustavia microcephala | reverse complement strand
AAGCCCATTTTTAATCCTTTGTATAACAGTCATCCTACATCAGGATATCAAATTTACTTCTATTAATTTCACACAAAATCAAGATTGATAATCATTGAAAAATTTTCAAAGAATTTAGTCGGAAGTGAATTAATTTTTGATTTATATTAATTTGAAATAATGTAAAATTTTGAGCCAATTTTAAAAATAGACCTATTTTTAGACTTTTGTAAAATATTTCCTCGCAGATAGGATACGATATCTTTTTATGCTAATTTATGCGTATAATAAAGTTTATAAAATATCATAGAATTTGATTATGAGTGCCAGACTTTTCGAATTACATTAATTTGAAATTTTGTGAAATTTGTCGCCAATTTTGAAACTTAACCAGTGTTTGGTCAATTGTAAAATAGTTTCCTAACAGATAGATCACGAAATATTTTCACACAAATTAATAGGTGGTATAATGTATAATAATTATCAAAAATTTCTAAATAAAGTGAAATAAATCTCGAGTTACAGAAAATTGCAATTCACAAATAAATATTTTTGTATTTATTTAGTGGAAACGAGAATCTATTTCATGTAAACAGAAAAATGTGATGTATAAAATGTTCAATAGATGACTATTATGCGATTAAAATATTCACTTTATAAAATTATTATAATTAATAAGTCGGGTATCGAAAATACTCGATTTTGAAATTTAATAGAAAAGGTGGGCGTGGTACCCAAAAATATTCAATACAAAAATTATAGGCATTAAACAGATAGTATTTATGAAATTTAATTTGGACTTCTAGCACTTATGGATTTTGAGATATGTCAATTAATGTATCAAAAACTAGAGTCGCGCTCTAGCGAGTTTTTGTCGAAATATTAAACCAAAATTTTTATAAACATAATAGATTTCAATTAGAGAGAAAATAATTGTAAAATAAGAAATTTATCTCATCTGAGTATTTATAAATTAATGATTAAATTGATGTATTTTTCCTATAGAAACAATACAAATTTGGCGCCCAAATTATTTGAACCCGATTTTTAACCAAAAATAGGGGCCGGAAAATAATTTTAAAATAGCCATTAATTAAGTTTGAATTCAAAATTATAATTCACGAAGACTCCCAAATACTCCTAAATACTTCGGAGTATTCAAAAAATTAGTTATAACTGGGACTTACAGTCTAAGCCGTATTATCTAAAATTTTAAAAATTAATTTAAAAAAATCTCTTGGAACTGCTTTTAATTTTATTTCACGAATCGGTAGAGTAGGTTTAGTTCTACAAATTCAAGAAATAAAAAAAACGGCATTATGTCCAGATTAAAAATTGGACAATTTTTAATTTTCTAAGTTTTGTTATATAAAATAGGTTTTTTGAAAATTATAACTTTTGTTGATATTAAAACTGAAAATTCTATTGTCTATTGCGCATGTCTTAGAAAACGTCTTATAACAAATACAGCCAAGGCAAATTATAAGTAGTACATTCTCAGCCGTATTTCTCAAATTTTCAAAAATTAATTTTAAAAAATCTCCCGGAACTGCTTTTGATTTTATTTTTTTAAACATTAGAGGGGGGTCAGATCTAACTATTTCAGAAATAAAAAAATCCGCATTCCTCTTAGATCAAGAAGTGCACGGGTTTTAGTTTCGATAAAATGTTGCAAAAATATACATTTTTTAAATACTATCAATTTGTTTCTTAATGCGCATGTGTCACTGAATATTATATTCATTTAATAAATCTCAATAATATTTTCAGAGGGCAGCATGTCATGTATACAGTCGAATTTCAGTTTTATTAACAACAAACTAAGCCGTATTTCCAAAAATTTCAAAAATTATTAAGACAAATTCTCTTGGAACTGCTTTTAATTTTCTTTCAGAAATCGATAGAAGAGGGTCAATTCTAAATATATCAAAAATAAAAAATACGGCATTACACACAGGTTCAGAATTACACAGCTTTTTTGTGAAAAATTTTAATTTATATAACTTTTTTATCTTTTTTTTCAATGCGCCTGACCTGATTGTTCATTATTTATGTTTATTGTTTCGAAGAATGTAGATTTAATTTATATAATTCTTTTGGAAATTAAACGGTCGTTCGTTAATTTTTATCATTCATTTTAAAATCTGCTATTACTAAGATTCTGAATAAAGTTTTCTCTATCTGTCTGTCTGTCTGTCTCTCTCTCTTTGTCTTTCTCTCTCTCTCCCAATCTCTCTCTCCCTCTCTCTCTCTCTCTCTGTTTCCCCTATCTCTCTGTGTCTCTGTCTCTCTTTCTGTCTCTTTCACTCTCTCTGTGTCTCTCGTTCTAACTCTTTTCCTTCTCTCTTTGTATGTCTCTCTCTTTTAACAAACAAGTTCAAATAGCAAACGAGTTCTTAATAAATATTTTTTTGTCTCAATTTTGCAGGCCTGCAGCTCTCATTCGCCTCACACGGCTTATTAATCATGTGTATCAAAATTAAATTATCTAAAAAAAATTATTAATATTTCATTGTTCCGTTTATTTACTTTTCATCATTAAAAATTAATCATTATTCATTGTAATTCTTTTTCATTCTTATAGACCTATTCTTCTGAACTAATTAACTCATTCATAAATTCATACTAGTCATTTTTGATTTTTGGATTTATCTGATTTTTTAACATTATTTTATTAAAATAGTTGTAGTTTTTTTTGGCCAACTGTAGTGATGAGCTGGGTCGACACTCAGTCATTTCCACACTATGAACTATCGACAAAATGTCAGTTCAAATGGTGTTAAAACCATAGAAATGTAGTTCGAACTACATACGTGTGGTGTGACTGGAGGCAGCAAGTGTTGAGTACTCCGTTTGTCGGGGGCAAAGAGTAACGTCACAATGACCACCGTGGAGTCAGTTTTTTAAGGGAAAGGAAAATGGGATCACAGCGTGATTGTCTTTTGTTGCAAACTTTGATATTAAATTTTTAGATTTGATTCTTAAATAAAAAATTAGATTTGAAATTAATCAGAACAGTACTTATCATATAAGCGGCCAACAAATACATTTCGGTTGGAAAAAACCAAACTCTGTTTTATTAATTGTTTTTAATAATTTTTTTAGCGTGGATTAGTATCCCGTACGCTGCCACCAAATTGAGACGTTTTTCTGCCCACAAAGCCATTCTGGCACACGAATGTCCAACAAAGTGGCGGACACTCTCGTGGCCCAATTCTCCTCAACGTCTCTCGTTCTCAAATCGACGATCACTGCGTCTTATACGGGGTAGCGTTTGACCGGCTATACGTCGTCGATTGTCTACTCCAAAACTAGTGTCCTTTATGTCCGGAGTCACGCTCTCACGATCCGACAATAAGTGAAGTGTGTCGAACACTTCCGCCACCTATAAATGTTCAATAGATCAAAGCAAGGACTCGAGCGCTTACCCGAAGTGTGTCCCGATCATCTAGTCCTCAAGAGCGGTCCAACCATCTGCCGACAACGGCGGTGGACTCAAAATTATAGTAGCGTCAATGTCGGCTGTCGGCGATCACTAAACGGTCACGAAAGCATGTCTTTAATAGCAGTAAACTCAATGTAATGGTAGCGTTCATTTTGGCCTTAAAGCTATCGTCAATGTAACATTTAAATAAAGTAATGGCACTCCAAATGTTATTATCATTAAAGGGGTCAATTTAACCACATTATTCGACGTAACATACTTATACTTACCCGTACCAACCGGGCCTAACCGCCCGTTGGTCGGGACTTAAACTCGCACAACAAAATCAAATGAAATAAAATAATAAAAGTAAACTAAATTAAATAAGATTTTTATTAAATAATTAAACCATCACCAGATACAATGATAAGTCATATAAAATTTTAGACAAACAAAGAACACAAAGAGAACAAAGGATTCTCTCTCAAGAGTTGTACGTGTCGTCTCTTTAAGAGCTCAGCAGAGAGTTCCCAAAAATATGTTATGTTCTTCTCTAAAACTTGCGCTCTACTGAAAGAGCGCATGACTACATTCAAGTCTCTATGTTTATTATTGGTTAACTATGTTTTATCAAGTGTTATCTATCACTTGATTGGCTAATGCTATGAACTCATAAAACAGAACTTCTATTGGTCGTTACTAAGTGCGTCAATCATTATAGATACAAATTCACGTATAGGTTCAGTTTCTAGTTTTCTTATCTGCAGAAGTGTGTTCACCTCTAATATATGCTACAATATCGGTCTTCAATTTCCAAACAAATATTAATTTTTAAAATCTCATTAAATTAATTTCCACTGCTCATAATTATTTCATATTTCGGAATTATGTAGTTATTTATGTTTGCTTCAAGTTGGTCAACTATCAGATTCGGCTTAGGTATCATTAAAATTTTATTAACCAAAAACCATTGAGACACGTTAAATAATATACAACTATTTTTTTAAATATTCCACAAAACATGTTCCCTTGCTCAAAAGTGAAATATTTTTGAACAAACTTTAAGTTACTTATTAATCTTTCGACAAATTAAGTTTGAGGACCGGACTAAAATTGAATCGGAAGTTATGATCTTTTAAAGTTTCCAAAAGGTGGATTTTTGCTAATTTAAATTTTTTATTCGCCAACAGTTCAGTCAATTTTGTAGTTACAATCCCGCCATTTTCCAAACATTGTTATCGATGAATAAATTTATATCTGACCAAATTTCGGTTAAATCGGAATAATTGTTTAAGAGTTATTAATGTTTAAATTATAATTTTTTCAAAAATAATATTCTAATGTAATTTCAATGTAAAATATTTTCACGACGTAATTTATGGATTATGACATCACCAAAATATTTATCTCAGAGTATTGAGGAAAAGCCAACTTTAAAGGGGCAAAAATATTCGGACGTACTTTATGGAATTTTTCAAAAAATAATAGACGTACTTTATGTATTAACAAAACGTAATAGAAACATGAATAAAAAATATTTGCAAATTATTCAAAGCGTAATTTATGGATGAACCAAATTTATATTTGACGTTATTTTTGAATTTTGACCACATAATAAATATTTGGCAGGAAAGTTGACTTTACAGGGGCGGGACGTTCTTCTGCGTAGTACAGCGAAGGCAACTTTACAGGGGTTGGATCAGCTTAAAAACCTTACCGTTAAGCCAACTTTACATTTTTCGATACACTTTATTAAAAATGTTTAAAACGACTTTTGTTAGTTTTTTTCATCGATAGATGGCGTTATTATACAACATTAATAAATTTATAATTGCGTAGTAAATATGCGCAATATATTTTTGGCCATTTTTTACCATTTCCAATGCACATTCATATTCCTTTTCCACATATTTAACATTAACTTTTAATACTGACAAATAATTGTTTTTACCTCGCTTTGTACTGTTGTATTGGTGAAACTTTTCATTATTAAAATATTTTTTTTATTAATTTAATTGGTTTTAATTTTTTTCAATTCTATTTGTAGACCTAAAATTCACGAATTGAATATTTATTATTTTCCTCGATATTTAAAATTAGAATTTATAATTATTTCAATTTTGAAACTTATTAATTGTTAATTGTATTACATTTGACCTTGAAATTTTGTTCGTACACAGTAAGCAAAAGTATACCGGAAAAACGCTTTCATTTCTTCATTTATGAACCTCGAATCCTCTGAAAGTGACATCCATTACACTATTCAACTATTATTACTATTATTATTCAACGTCACATTCAAATAGGTATTAAAGTATTATACTTATTCTAAACTATTCTTATTAGTTTAGAATAAAAATATTTATTCTTATATTTGTTACATTTCCATTGCTTTAATTAATTTCATTATTGTTGAAAAACTTTATCAGTATTACATCTTCATTAAATATAATTTTCAAGACCGGCTTATTTCAAGTTTCGTACTTATTGATTTCAACATAAATATTTTAATTTCATAACTTTTATCAGATTTAATTTTGCTTCTTCTGCATATATTAAATTTTTTTTATTCATTAATTTTTTTTCTAGTTTAATCTTCAATTACATGACAAATTTACAATAACGGATTAGTTGCAGTTTTATGATTTCCGTAAATCCAATTAAATCACTGCAATTACAAAATCAAATATGTGAGTCTTCTCTTTTTAATACATAAAATGTTCTTGAAAAAATAATTAATAAACTCTTGATAAACTAATTTACTGAAGATTTCTTTCAACGGATTTGATAATAACGCCAATTCATTCAAAATATTTGTCGATTTACTGAACTTTTATTTGTAGATACACATCACTTGATCACAGCAAAACAAGCAATTATCCTTCCAATTCATAAAAGCGAATATATTTTGATTAGAAATTACACCCGTAATGTTTATACACATGTTTACATCCATCAACAAACAAAACATTTGTTTTTAATTACTTGAAGGTTTGTAACTCAATTGAAAAATATATTCTTTCAGTGTATTCTTGTAATACGTATTATTTCACTTAATTTATTAATTCAAATTATTTTTGATCCAATTATTATTTCTATATTTGATTTATTAGCAGCCTTTAATAATTACTTCTTTTATTGATTTATTTCTTTCTTTATTAAAGAAAAACAATGCCAACTAAAGCATTATTTATTGAAGAGGATTATTCGGGGTTTGTTAACTACACAATATAAATTTCTTTCTAATATTAATTTTCTCAAATATTATAATTTATTATTATGTTTACAGATGAGTCACATATTTTTGTCAAATATTTAATTATGTTTAGATGCAACCAGTAACTTTTCCTTTTCACAACTTTTAATTTATTATTATTATTATTTTACTTTGAAATAAAATTTTATTTTTCAAATTTCTCTTGTTTCTTTGCTTTTATTAGACTCGTTTTTATAATAATTTTTTTTCTTAAGTCATTCTATAAACTGGCCAATTCTGAAGACCGGATCAGTTACGGTATTGTAAATACAAAACTTAATTATTTTTCTTCCAATAAATAATATTGAGCTTAACAATTGTTCTGGAAATAAATGAGATGCAATAAATTGACATTCTTTGACACAAAGATTCATCAACTAACAGCACATTTTAATCCATAATTTCTTTGAAGTTATTAACATTTTTTAACAAAATACTTTTAGGTGCACTTTAATTCTTAGATTTCTTTATCAATTCGTATTGTTTCGCTCCATCCAATTAACTATCTACTTCTTATATCTCTGATTTTTCAGGCTTTTAGTTTTATTTCATTATTCATTATTGGAGATTAACATTAATGTTTGTGTTGTATTATGTATATAAATTTTAATTTTAAAAGAGTGCCATATATTGCTCACCTGAGCTATAGCATGACAGACACAAGTCTGTTTGGGATCCGATACAAGTATCGAACCAGAAAACCTTTTACAATTTTTATAGTTATAGAAAGGGCAAAACAGAGTTTGCATACTGTTATAAATTTAAGATAAATTTAAAAATTAAATCAATGCAATACAATACAATATTAAACATTAAAATAAACGTAATAAAAATAATCTTAACTATTAATTAATTCCACTTATAACCAAAAGGTTCTTTTAATTATTCCCGGACTATTCATCCTATTAACGGAAAATCCTTACTTATTTAACTGTAATTTAGTTATAATTTAATGAAAATTAAATAAAACATATGTAGATAAAAAAATTTTATACAAATATTCCAAAAATGATAATTAAATTTTGAAAGCAAATATTATATTAAATTTATTTGTTATTTACAGTTCACATAATAATAACATTCAAACACAATATGTGTAATTTAATGAAGAATTGCGAGTTTAATTCATAAAGTGGATATTTCCAAAGTGACAATTGCTAAGTAAATTTTTTTATTTTATTTTATTAAAAAAAAGTTATTATATTATATTATTTAATTTAATTAATTGATTTGATCATAAATTCTTTTAACAAATGTTTGTTATAACGTTATTTTTAAGATTAATGTAAATTTTGTTTGTGCTGTCATTCTATAATGTGTTTAATACATATAGAAAAGTATTTTCATCTTGTTATTAGTCAATAAATTCTAAGTTAGTTATTCTTCATTAAGTGTATTATAAAATTTTCATTGTTATTAATTAAACTGTAAATTAAATCTATTTTTTATATTTATTTTACAATTGTAATTAAATTAGTAACATTAGATAAATTCTCCATTTATATATATATTTTTATTTTAATATTTAAGATTAGTTTTTCATTTAATTAAAACTTTTCGTTTACTGTTAGTTCAGAAAACAGTAAAATAGAATAAACAGTTCTGGTTTTAATAAAACTTTGTTAACAATTTAGGAAATGATATTCAAATATTTCATATATATTATTTCATAAAAATTGTTTTGTAACTGTAAGTAATTGTAATAATTAATTTTTAATAAATCAATATTTATATTTAAATCATTTGGTCTTCATTGGTATTGCGGTTTTTTTATTTTACCGAAAATCGACAATTTCGGTTTTTGACAATATTAAGCATTCCAATTTTCAGCATAAAACATATATAGATTTCATATACAAATTAAACTAAGTTAATTTATTATTAAACTAATTTTATTGAATAAGTTCTTAAACTCCACAATAAAATATTTTCAATATTTATTTTAGCTTTGAATCATTTATAAGTAATATCCAGTAATTTATATAATTATAGTGAAAACACTTATAAATTATATTTAAACACTATTCTGGACTCAACCCATGACAACTCCTGTCAACAAACAGCTTTCAACCGTTGTATGATGTAAATGATATTTAAAATTATTTGTATAAATTTCAATTTAAAAAGCAATAAACTAGTAGTTTCATAATTATTATAAAAGCAAAATAAAATTATTTTTAATTTATGTTTATAAATAGAATTGTTTTTAAACTAAAACTTTTTTAACTGAACATATTTATAAGCTCCGGATTCCGGTTATTTCAGTTTAATTAAAATTTATGACCATATTTCTTTCTTTATCAATCTATTAAATATAAATAACCAAATTTGTTAGTTACAAAAATCATTGAATAAAATACAGTATTTGAGTTGAAGTTTATTATTAATCAAACTGTAATAGAAATATTATTTTAATATAAAACTTACTTACAAAATTGAATTGTTGTAAATGGTTAAGTAAAGAATATTTCCTTTTAATCTAGAAATTAGTTTCTTAATTTATAATTAATAAATAATTAAATGACAGTTTAAAAAACCAATATAATGAGATCTTTGAAAATAATATAAATTAGAGTTTAAAATAAGTTAATAAATCAATAACCACTGCACTTTACTTAACATTCATGATTGATCGATGAAGATAATACTCTACTTAATGTCAAAAAATAGAATCAATTATAATGTTAAGTTTTAAATTATTAAAGTATTAGTCAATGAAATTGTATTAAAATCATATTATAGTTAAGTTAAACAATAATACGTTATTATAGTAAACTTGTACTCATTATATTAATATATGTAGTGTAAGGAAGTGTTGACTTTTCACAAAAGCAAACGGAGGATTCATTAAATTGCCGGTTCGGTGGATTTTAAGACAGTACCTTAAAATCTTTCAATTAGTACTTTAATTATTTTGTAAACTCATTGAAATAGTATAAACAGTGGTTTTATGTGTTAACAATTTTAAAATACAGTCCATTAATTAATTTATTATTTTGAAAATATAAAAAAAACTATCAATTTATTTATCCTATAAACTTATAATTCAAACTGTAAAATATTATAATTGTTTCTCAAAATAATATAAAATAAATTCGTATGTGTTATTGGACAGTAAAAAATATAAGTAACTTTCCTATGGAATGACAGTTCAAATGCCCTTTAATTTATTTTGTAACAAAAAAAGATTTTTTTTTGTAGAACACCGTTAATGAGCAGTTGCAATGTCAACTAATTAAATTAAATAATATTCTAACTATCCTTTTTTACAACTGTTAATTTCGAATTCTATATTATTTGAAAATATATATCATTTTATATTAAACTTCCGTGTCCGCTTTGTTGTCAATTCAGTCAGAGATATTAATATTTTTAGTATAAATTTTTCTTTTTATTTCTTTTATTTTTATCTTTAAATATCAAAACATGATATAAAAATAAATTATTTGATATTAATTTAAGACAGATATAATAAAAATTTAACTAAAGAATTTTGACAATAAAGTAAATTATTCCTTATTTCCTGATTCCAATAGACTGTCAAATGATAATTATTGATTATAATTTTAAGTAAAATAAGTTTAATTTACAGTTTATATGGAAATTTCATTCTATTGAATTCATATATTCAATATGAATGTAATTTTTTCATTACAAAAATATTTATTATAATAGCAAATATAAGAAATTGTTTTAAAATATAAAAAAATATTTACAAAAATGAATATTATAATTCTTAAATTAATTTTCACATAAACATTTAAATTTAAATAATTGAAAAAATCATAATCAAAATAATGGTTTATGAAAAGTAAAAAAATAAATGTAAACCCAAATTGTAACAGATATTTATTTTTTGGCAAAATATAACATTTTTAACGTCTCAAAACATAACACATAACTTCTCAAAAAAGCTCTTTTGCTCTTTTTTAATACTGTAATTCAATTATTATTTAATTGTAAATTAAGCAAATTATATTTTGATAAAAGTAACGATAATTCACACTTAAACCAAATAATAGTAAATCAATTATGAAAGCAAAATAAATATTAAAAGTTGATTTCATTTACAGTTTAATTTATTTAAACTTAAACTTTTCAAATTAGATATAAATTATTTTGTAACGAAAATATTGCAAATTGTGGCGAAAATAAACATTGAAATAAAAGTGAAACATCATCAACTCTGAAAAAATTATCTTTAATATCAAACATATCCCACAAATCATAATTATTCATAACTGTAAAAATTTATTCATCTATATCAACATGGAAATAATTTTCAAAATTTCCGAACTTACTTTTGAATGACAGAACAAACAATATTTACATTATTTTAAATAATTAAAATTCTTTTTTGAGAGCATTCATGATCAAATACGAAATCAATTAATTAAATTTCACATTATAATAACCTTTTTTAATAAAATCAAATAAAAACGATTTTTTTCTAAACAATTGACATTTTTGAAATACTTACTTTTATAAAATTTGAGAATATATATCATTTTTTATTAAACTCATAATTCTTCATTTAATAACACACAGTATATGAGTTTGAAAGTTAATATTAAATAAACTGTAAAATTATATGATTTTAATTCAATATTAGTTTTTGAAATTGGATTATCATTTTTGGCTTAATGTCAAAATATTTTTTTACCAATGATTCACTTAATTTTCATTAAATTATAATTAAAGTACAGTTTAAAAAGCAAAATTAACACAAAAGTTTCTCAACTTAATAAAACTATTGCCGAGTTTAATTTTCCATAATTAAAGCAAATTCAAATTACCCTTACGAATATAAGGCGCTTCGCGTATAAGACGATTAAAAATAGCTTTCATTATTGAAAATTAAAAAAAACATAATGTCCAGAAGTTTAATTCAAAGTTATTTTAATTTATTGTGTAATAAATGATTAAAAATAAAATGAGTCAAAAAAATAGTGAAAACTATTTGCTTCGAATGATCGGTGGCTTATCGGTGTCGGTGCTGACGGCGATGCTCTTCATTTCGGTGGAGTTAACCCTTTCCCGAAAGAATCCCTGAAATGTCTTACATTCGCGAACAGTTATAGTCATCTGATTTGCGGTCACATCCGTTATCATGATTTGGTCGACCACTTTGTTTTGCTTCTTCCAGAACTCGGGTGGCGGTGAAGACCGACTAATGGTCTTGTGGTGAGCCGTCACTCCTGTGTTAATGTTATTGGCGTTTATGTTATTATTGGCCGCAATGAGCGCCGGTGTGTCACTGGCTTTGGCTGTCTTTGGGATGTGTTTAGCACTACTGGAGTGGTGTTTGTGTTGAATGTGTTCTTTGTTGTGATGGTGTGAGTGCTTCTCCTTGTGCTTCACTTGAGTGGCAGTCGATGTCTTACTCACAGCCGAACTATTTTCAGAACTCTTGAGCTGATCATTGGTTGAATTCGATTGATTGGTGTCTTTGGGCGCAGTCTTATTGGGCGCCGATGTCTGCACTTCAGCTACTTTTCTGTTTGCGGTAAGGGTTGGCCTGACTTCAGATCTGTTGAGTTTATGACTCGAGACAGAAGTTCCAGAAGAAGTCGATTGCAATGAATTATTTACAGATGAAGACAATGAAGTGCTGGAAGTGCTACAAGTGGTGGTCGTCGACGAAGAGCTTGTCTTTTTGTCGTTTAGTTTACTTTCACTCAATTTAGACGACTTTGAAGTCTGTGTCGACTCTTGTGTTGACTTTCTTTTGATCGAATCCTTTCTCTTGAGTTCATCGCCAGCACTGGTATTGAGAGGACACGACTTTTCACTGATATTATCACTTTTGGTGTCATCGCATTCATCGATATTAATGTTAATCGTATTGTTAGCACTGGTAGTGTTGTTCACTTCAGCACTGGTCGATCGGCTCAATGTTTGGGAATCATTCGTATGACTACTCGAAGAATGTTTGTCTTTATTGGACTTTAATTTCAATCGTTTCTTCTTTTTGTGGTCTGTTTCAAAGGACTCGAGTAGTCGTACGTCAAGAATGTTCTCTTCGGGTTCCCAAGTGTTGAACTTCGGTGACCAACCCTTCCATTTCACCAGATATTCGACCCGTGCTTTGCGGACACGCTTTTTGAGAATACGTTCGGCGGCGAAGACTCGCTCTCCGACTGCCGACAACTCCATCAATGATTCAATTTCTGCGATCTCTTGTGGATTAATTTTGGATTATTTTGTGGTAAAACAAAAATAAAAAATAAATTATAATTAATTCGAAATTCAATTCAAAGACAGTTTTTGTCCACAAAATGAGTGCTAATTATCACTCAATTTATGATTTA
>JAQFZR010000040.1:0-12998 GCA_034696065.1 Gustavia microcephala | reverse complement strand
CAGAAATTGATGAAATAGGAGTAAAACCTCAGACAAAAGACTTAGAACAAAGTTAAGAAATTTTTATTGAGAAAAATTTAGAGATCATCGAAGATAATAACGGTAAATTGGTGGAAGAAGATGTATAAACAAAACAATCTAGAGACAATTAGAAACGTATTCGTCTAACGATTTAGAATCGAAAAATAAAAGATAAGTACTCAATTCGTGACACTTTACCTTTGAGGACAAAGGTCTCAGGGTGGTGGCAAATGTTATAAATAGGCATTATTTCAGTTTTTATTCAGAATTTTGTATTAATTGTGTTAAGAATAGGTTTAATTATGTATTAATTATGTGTTAGTCATAGTTATTGTCACTTATATTCTCTTTATTGAATGAATTGATCTATTATAAGCCTTTCAAATGATTTTATACAATATGTTGTGTAAATATTCTAAATGTCTAATTTTTATTTTACCTTACAGATTTATTAATTGTAAATGTAAGCAATATTTACACTAAAATTATTTATTATTGATCACTGTTATTAATGCATGGTGGAAGTTATCTAAAGTTATTTATAATACTTTCCTATAAATAAATATATGCGTATGATTTTATGTTATGCTATAGTCATAGACTATTCAAGTATTAGTAGTTTGAAAGTATTGAATTAATTTATTTGTTTGTAATATAAGCAAAACTTTCCATTGGATATTCAAGGTTATACGTTGAATAGTTAATGTATTGATAAGTATAATTATAAAAAATAGATTATAACTCAATTAGTATTTATTGTCATTCATATTGATTGTTATTCAATTTATTTGATTGTCTAAAAACAGAAGAATATTTTTAAGTCAAAGTATAATTATTTAGGTGAAAGGTAAATTCAATAATTAATGATTAATGTCCAATTCAATACGGATCACCTTTGAGGACAAAGGTCTCAGGGTGGTGGCAAATGTTATGAATAGGCCTTTTATATGCCTTATATACTTGCATTAACTTATAGTTTATTAATTTTGGTTTTAATTGTTAAATCTATTGGTGTAGTTGGGTGAGGAAAATATATTAGGATTAATGTTAGTATTTAATTCAATTTTATTTCATACAATAATTTTATGTATGCATTTAATTACAATTATTTATCTTTATTTAACAAAATTAAAATCTGTTTGAATATTAATTATTGGTGAAGGTTATGCAAATTTGTTATTTTAAGTCTTATCTGATTATACAATTCTATTAATTATGTTATAAGGAAAATTTTGCATTAAATGTTTTAATGTAATAATCAAGGTTTCAGTTAATAAAGTTTTAACTATATATACACTATCAAACAGATAGTGTGTTTCAAAAACAAATAAATTTAAAAATTATGTTTTAACTTTATCTTTATTGTTATAAAGAACATGTATTTTAAACAACAAAAATTTTAAACATTTTGTCTAAGCTTTTTCTTTATAACTTGAAGTGATCATTCTGTATTAGCTTTCTCTGTATTATTTTATGTTTGATTATAAATTGTAACTCATTTTAATGTTAAGAAATTTTGTATAAATACCGATTGTATTTGAGTTTTCTAGTCAATTGAGTTTTAGACTCAGAATTGTAAACTTCTTTTAAAGTTTAAATAAAGTTTTAATTTTATTTACATTATTAATTGTGTTTAAGTTCAATTACTATAAAAAGTAAGTTAAAGTTTTTTAATAAGTATCTGTGATAAACTCCACTCCGGGTTTGGCAAACCTGGAGTGGAGGACACCTTATCGGTCTGAAGTGCTACTCAGTGTCTGAAAATACGTCAACTGGTCAGTAATGGATCCATAAAGAAACGTGAGTCCTTCGGGTCTCATATGCGGGTCACTGCCCGTCCCACAGTGAAGGAGCACCATTTAACATGGGAGTCTATGGGAGGACCATTATGAAGGATAGGAAGACGCCGTCAACGTGCGACTCTATGGGAGGACCATGTTAAAGCGGGTATGCCGGTGCTTCATATACCTTATTATGGAAAGACATGGTTTTCTATGGGAGGACCATGTTAAAGCGGGTATGCCGGTGGTTCATATACCTTATTATGGAAAGACATGGTTTTCTATGGGAGGACCATGTTAAAGCGTGTCTGCCGATGTCGTCCATATTTTGGCATAGAGAAGACACTGTTTCCTATGGGAGGACCATGTTGAATGGATCAACTTCATGACAGATGGACAAATCAAAGATCAGACACAGATAGACACTGATGATTGATAAGGTGCCCAATCCCTTGCCAGGGGTTAGGGACAGTTTAGGGGGTTCTGGACCTGTGTGGATAAGGTGATCTCCCTAACATTTGGTGGCAGCGGTGGGATGGATCAACTAAAACAAACGCTACCGTATTTT
The DNA here is from genome assembly GCA_034696065.1 of Gustavia microcephala. Classification (NCBI taxonomy): domain Eukaryota; kingdom Metazoa; phylum Arthropoda; class Arachnida; order Sarcoptiformes; family Gustaviidae; genus Gustavia; species Gustavia microcephala. Next base: position 10,628 of record JAQFZR010000040.1, on the reverse strand, counting down.
AAAAAAAAGGATGGTTGTACAAGCACTGGTTTTGAGCCATGTGCGTAGTACATAGCTTATTATAACTAATTTTGTTATTCAATATCTTCAAACAGAATGTCAAACGAGACAATGAATAATGGATTAGATCCTATGTGGAATGATTCACACGAATCTAGTGGATCGGAAACAATTATTGATTTTGATTATTTAAAAGATTTGGATGAAATTATTGAAAATAATCAATTTGATGACAAAGTTGAAGAAATATTTGAAGCAATCAACACATTAACTGATGAGGAGTTGAATGAATTCAATGAAACAATTGGTGAAGTCAATCCAAACGAAATACCAGTTAATGATAAATTGGACCTCGATATGGTGGAACCGATTGATAATAACTTAAGTTTATGGTTATATAATTATCCAAAAGTACCTGAATCAGAACGTAATTTAATTATTCCTAAAGGAGTTGCTATTAGTATTAGTAACTTTCCAACCTTTTTCAACCATTCAAATGCTTTGAAAAACACTACTGATTTCACTGATAAAACAGTAACTGCAATGGCTTTTCATAATAAAACTTTACTCATTGGGTTTGCCGATGGTCAAATTAGGAAGTATTGGCCAACAACTCTTCGTATAATGCCAGACATTGTACATGTGAAAGGACCAATCAATGTCATAAACACCACATTTAGAGAAGACTTATGGCTAATTATTGGAGGGAATGAATTGTTTCAACATTATACCAGAACTGGTGAAACAAAGCGCATAAAAGAAGATAAAATAATAATAAATAATTCCTTAAGACGTTACTTTATAAAAAACGAAACAGACTATTGCAACATTATTGAAACACCAATTGGTGTTTTTGCAATCACTAAATATGGTGGTTTATCTGAAATACAAATTGATACGAACAATGCCAAATTAATTTACATAAATAGTTTGGTTTCTATGGTAACAAGAGCTGTTTACTTGAGTGTTCTAGATTACGAAAGAACTTCATATATTTTATTACTCGTTAATGATATGAGCTGGACAGCTATATTTCGAATCAAGAAACATTTGACATCTGAAGCAGATATTACGAAAAAATTCCAGATCGAAGAATTAATTCGTTTTAACATTCCAGAATACTATGGAATGTTTATGAATTTGTGTTTTGGATCAAAGTTTATGTTCACGGGACCCGGTGATAATGAAGATCAGAAAGCAGAAACAATTGAGGTCAGAGCTCACGAATATCCGAAATTACTTGAAAGCAATTTTGAGAACAGATTAATAACCATTCCTGGTAATTACTTGATCGAAATGAGGGAATGCAACGGTAAATTGTTGCTATATAATGACTATCAACTCTTAATAATAATCGATTCAATTAACTTGAAAAAGTTATTTAAAATCGAAACAGATATATTATCAGTTTATACAATTCTTTATCATCGTGTCATATTAAGTGCTTCTCATACGAGAATACGAAGTAAAAAATTACCAAAAGTATCAAAAGTTTGTCCTGAATGTAAAGACGGCAATAAATTTAAAAAAGATCCTTCTGAGCGAAAGATGATTGTTTTATGTGGACACAACTTTCCCAAACAGAAACCAAAACAAAATCTACTAACCTTAAATGATTCAGATTTTTAAAGTGTGAATAAAATTTTTATCAAATAAAATAAACTCATTATTACAGAAATGCCACAACTTATACGTATATATGGAAAATATGTCGAAATAAAAATAACACCAAATGAATTGGAATTCAACTATAACAAAACATTTTATAGAAGGGGAAGTAAACAAAAAATAAATACTTTCAGAACGAATCCATTAAAATTTATAACAGATTTTTGCAAAATATATGACGTGAAGTTTGATTTAAGTAAACCTGTTGGAATCGAACAAAAGTATGTTACATTATCAATACCTGCAATGAATATATTTGTCGAATCAACCGCATCATCTGTTCGCAAAGCCAAAAGAAACTTAATATTCAAATTACATCGAATTTATACCCAAAAAATTATTACCCTAGAATAAATGTTATTATTATTTTGATGTATTATTTTAACCTTTATATATGTGTTTGATTAATAGATTAATAAAAATGAAGAAAAATCATTTAATTTTACTATTATTGTTTACTCATGAAATTTTGCAAATAAAAATAAAATGTGAAACTGAAAAACCTTATGCAATACATAAATTTAAAATAAAAAATGTTACTGGTTTAATAAATGTGCCTCAGATTTATTATCGATTAAAAAGAGGTTATGCAAGAAATCGTAATTTTTTTAACTTGGACTTTATTGCTGGAGGCTTGGAAACAGAAAATAGTAATGTCAGCAGTACTATTACTAGTGCAACTACAAATGATAGTTTGGTTACTACAGAATATATTTATAGTAGTACAATTACTAATTCAATCACCACTACCGAATCAATGGAGAATCAAAATCTATTAAATGTAACCTCTAATGACACTTATGACAATAATGTTACAGGAATTTATAATTTAAATGCAATTAGTACCCACTATAATATTCTATTCGGGACTAGTGATCTATGTTATGGTTGTCCAACAAATAATTATGAAAATAATATTCCAGATCCAAATATGTATAAAGATTTGAGATTTGTTACCACAAAAGTTTTTACACCTGAAGAAGATGTTTTTAATAATGAAACTTTTCTTATTAACGCTGCTGCATTTGGATTGCAATTCATAAACAGTGGACGAGCATATAAATTCAATGATTTTTGGATTCAATTCATTAAGATAGAAGCCCCTTATCTGAATGAACAACTATTTGATAAATTCAGAATAGAGCTGAATGGAACTTGTATTGGTCTTCAATATGCATATTATTTATTTACTATTGATTTGACTTTAAAAACATGTGATTATGTTAATGACATGTACGAAGTATCCATAAATGAAATGAAAAAAATATTGAATCATCGATATGAAGTATTCAAATCGAATAATTATTCAAGAAAAAAACGAGAAGCAATTACTTTATTAGCAATGGCTGGATTTGCGGGTGCATCGGCAGTTGCTGGTTATTTCTTTGGAAAAAATAACGACAATTATGAAAAGTTAATAGAAAACCTTAATGAAGAGATTTCAAGAACAAATGAAAAAAACGAAACTGTTAAATGAAACCATGATTGGGTTAAGTTTAATAACTAATGCTCGATTTGATGAAATAGAAGACAAGATTGAATTTTTTGCATCAAATATGAAAAAACAAAGTGAAGAATTGTATGACAACATGAGGGAAATAGCTTATAATGTTGATTTGGCATTTAGAAATATTCATTTTCAAACAGAAATTAAAACATTTGTAACACAACAAATTAATAAAATACAAAATTTAATGTCTTTACAATTAGAAGAATTTCAATATTGGGATTTAATCTTTATTTCATTGAGAAAAGGATTATTACCCAGAACATTATTTGACACCAAACAACTGAAAAATCTTTTGGAGAAAGTTCAGACAAATTTAATTGGCAAATATGAATTGGCAATTGATAAAGACGATTTGAGTATTTACTATAATCTACCTTTAGTTACACACGAAATAAAAATTGAAAATGTAAACGGAACTGAAAAACCATTTTTGTATTTGAAGATTAAAATTCCCATAAAACGTTTCAATACGTTGAATCAATATTCAATAATAACACCTCACAACCTTCCGTTTCCATGTATCGATAACGAATGTTTTTTAAATAAAAAATCTAACAATAAACTATTGTCTTTTAAAATGCCTGGAATGGTGTGGTTAGTTGATATGCTCTCAGGGAGGATTGAAGCAGAGGCCGATCTTGATCATTTTTCATGTCAGGACACATATTATGAAAGATTATGTTTTACTTATCAACCCGAATTACTAAGAAAACCATCTTTATGCACGCTTTCTTTATTTGATTGGAATATTGAATCAATTTTAAAATATTGTGAAATAGAAGAAAGACATGTGCAGGATTATCGTGTTATTAAAATTAATAATCATCAATATATGACTCATAATTTTGTTGTAAAAAATTATTATGAAAAATGTGATCAATCTAGTCCAGTTGAATATAAAAACAATGAATGGGCACAAGTAATTAGTATACGGAAAGATTGCGAAGTATTTATACCTTCAACTAGACAAACTTTGTTTGGCCCTTTTGCGCAACCATTGAACAACACATATGAAATGTTTAACTTCAATGTTTATTCACCTCTTATTTATGAACTAAGTAATAAAATTAAAAGTATCAATTTTAATGAAAGCATATATAAAGACCTCAATGTAAACATTAGCTTTTACAATGAAACAGCATGGAATGTATTAATGAATGAAATAAATAATGATAATGTGACTTTATTAACTAAACTTTCGATAGAAATGACGAATAAATTGGCAAAATCCATGAACAAATTAGAAAGCAAGTTTATTCGTTATAACTTTAGATCTTCATTCTGGAGTATGTTTGCTTTAATTGGAGATGTGTTACATACATTTTCTACACTTATTGTTTTATTCGCAACACTGACATATACAAGAATATTTGGCATTATTGGTATGGGTGTCGTAATAATTGAACCAAGACCAGTACATATGTGGTCAATAATCCCAGAAATTAAATTATTACCGGACATCAATATAAGCATCTTAGAAGAAGTAACGGCAATAGCATGGATAATTAAAGTGGTTTTGGTTTTATTATTCATAATAATGATAATAATCTTAACAACTACCAAATGGTTTCGAACTGTAAAATTAAGTCTACACTATGGAAAATTCTATCCAAATGGCCACTCGGAGTCAAATTCAAAGTTTGCTATAGTGATTAACATTCAAAATAAAACACAATTCTTCAGATATGTGACGGTTGAAAACATATACATAAAATGTCCTGTTTTGAAATTATATACTGGAGATGTTAACACCATTCAGTGTAAAAATTCAATTGTCACATGGTATATTAAAATGAAAGATGATAGAAAAGTACTTACCATAGCTGAAGATCTACATTTGAGTGCAATTAATAAGGAAGGCAAACGTATACGAGATAGAAATGAGAAAATTTGTATACCATTAGATCAAATAAGATGGACTTCCAACCCACATCCTGTAGCTTTGAAAATTAATCATAATTACGACTTTGCTTTTATAAATGTTATAAAAGAACCAGCTTTACAACGCATTAAAATAAAGACCAAATTTATGGAATCCCCTGAAATAATTGAGGAAGACTCCGATAGTTACCTTTTACCCAATAACTCAACCTCATTTGTTTAAGCCTTAGAAATAGATTTTGTAGTTTAATAAGTGTTAATGAATAATAAAATAGTTTAAAGCATTTAAATTTTGTTTTCAATATTTTAAAATAAGAATGGCTGAAAAGAGTTTTGTTGATACATTTCATAGGACTGAACCATCAGTAATGTATGATGACTTACAATCAGTCAGTTATAATACTGAAGGAAATACTGCAATAACTCGAAATGATATACCCGAAGCTAATGCGCCACCTATACCCGCCGTTAGATCAAGAATCCAAATTAATCCCAAACCAATAGAGCCAAAGACGTATGATGGTAAAACAAATCCACGCATATGGCTTAATCACTATGAAGCCGTGTCAGAAGCAAATTCGTGGAATTCTGAAATGAAATTAGGACGTATTATTGGTGTAATGGACGGGGCGGCTCAAACTTGGTATATGAATTTGCGAAATTCAAATAGAAGTCTTGATTGGCAACAATTCAAAGACAGCCTAATTTCACGATTCACAAATGCTTTGGATGACATTATGTTAACCGAAAACATAATAAGAAATAAACAAAAGGGCGATTTTGATCAATATTGGGAGAATAAGATAAGTCTTATTAAGTTGACCTCACCAAAGATGAGTGAAAAAGACTTAATGACATTTATGTTTACCGGATTGAATGACACTCTACGGTTACAAGTATTGGATAAAATGGTCACTACTCCTTGTGAAACTGCTGAAGAATTGAAGACATTAATTAAGAAAATAAATGATATTCAAATATATCGAAATGAAGAAGGAATGAAAAATCAAACTCGAAGAGACAGATATCATTCAAATGCTGTTGTGGATATACCAGAAATACAACAACAAAATAAGTGGAAACAGAATAATTATCGAAATAATTCAAGAGATATGTACAGAATTGAGAAAGAAATTAAAGATTTAAAAAGATATTTGACAACTCCTGAGATTAAAGAAGAACCAGAAGATAATAAAGAGACAAATAAAAAGGATTGGAAAAAAGATATTGAATGCTTTAAATGTGGAAAAAATGGACACTTTGCAAGAGAATGTAGATCGGGAAATAAATTTGAAAATAAATCGGGAAACGGGAAAAGACAAAGTCAATAGAGGAGAATAACTTTGTCATATTGGATAAGTCTCCTCAAAATTCTCAAACATTAGTTAAAATACCTATTTTAATTAATAAAGTGAAAATAAATGCAATTATCGACACTGGATCCACAATATCTTTAATTCATCCTAATACAGTAGAAAAAATTAATGAACAAATTAAAGATAAATCTGCGACTCATATGAGACTTGTAGATCAAACTTTATTTCAATTAGTTAAGGGAGTAAAAACCTCAATAGAATTAGATGAAAAAATCTATACTCATGAATTCTTTGTTTTTGATAGAGTAAAATACGATGTTCTATTGGGATTAGACTTTTGTAGAAAAGCAAACTTAACAATAAGTTTTGAAAAAGATCAACCTTTTAATTGGTTAAATTCAGACTTCATCTCTGAAGAATTCAAGTTTGATGTAAGACTAAAAAGAGAATATTTTGTTACAAAAGAATCGGTACGGAGAGTAGATTGTTATATTGAAAATTATTCAGGATTATGTTATTTTAAAGCTGATAAAAGAATAACAGATGAATATCAATTAATTGTTCAAGAATCTCTTCTTGAAACAAAAGAGAATGAATGTAGTATTATTATATACAATCCTACTAAGCTTAATTTAATTTTATTTGATAACATGAAATTGGGTACAGTATATGCTATAGGTGAGGTTAGACATATAGAGGAAAATTTTTTTATTGACAGAATCGACAAACTTTTAACACAAAAAGAATTTATAATTGGCTCACAAATAGAACACGAAAGGAAACAGTTATTATCTTTATTAGAAAATAATAGAGATATATTTGGTGATTCAGTCGAACAAATTGGCAGAGCTATAGAAGTTGAACACGAAATCAATTTGACAACCGATAAAACAATAAAATTACGTGCTCATAAGAATTCACCGAAAGCAAAACAAATGATCAGAGAACAAGTCTCTGAAATGTTAAAAGCAGGTGTCATAGAAGAATCTATTTCACCTTATAGCTTCCCTGTTGTATTGGTGAAGAAGAAAAATGGAAAATTCAGATTTTGCGTTGATTATAGAAAATTGAATGAAATAACTATTAAAGATAGGCATCCATTGCCATTGATAAACGACACTATAACTACACTAACGAATAGCAAATATTTTTCAGTATTGGATTTATTAAGTGGTTACTGGAATATTTGGTTAAAGGAAGAAGATAAAGCAAAAACAGCATTTATAACAGCTGAAGGGCTATATCAATTTAAAGTACTACCCTTTGGCCTCTGTAATGCTCCTGCTACGTTTCAAAGATATATCCAGAAAGTTTTAGATGACTTATTATATAAAATTGCTGTTGTTTATTTGGATGACATTTTGATATATAGTCAAACATTTGAAGAACATCTTACACATATTGAAATGGTCTTAAATCGAATAAGAAAATATAATCTAAAATTACAAATCGAAAAATGTAATTTTCTTTGTGATGAAGTCAAATATTTAGGACATATTATTTCTTATGATGGAATACGTCCAGACGAAGATAAAATTCTTGCAATGCAAAACTTTCCCATACCACAAAAAGTAAAAGATATTCAAAGTTTTCTGGGTTTAGCAAATTATTATCGAACATTTATTGAGCGGTTTGCATACATTGCAGACCCATTAACTAAACTCCTAAGGAAAAATACACCCTTTAAATGGTCTGATGAATGTCAAATAGCATTTGATACACTGAAACAAAATTTAATGTCAGCTCCAATTTTAGCGCAATTTAAAGAAGACTGTCCTATTGAGATATTCACAGATGCATGTCATTATGGAATGTCAGCTATATTAGGACAAATACAAGATCAAAAATCCGTTGTACTTAGCTTCAATAGCAAAATGTTTAATCAAGCACAGCTTAATTATAGTATAACGGAAAAAGAATGTATGGCTATCGTATATGCTGTTAAGAAATTCAGACATTACATATATGGAGCTCATTTCACAGTATACAGCGATCACAATCCACTACAATACATTATGAAAATTAAAAATCCAAACGGACGTCTTGCTAGATGGAGCTTATTACTGATGGAGTATGACTTTACAGTGTCCTATAAAAAAGGAAAAAACCATCAAAATGCTGATAGCTTATCAAGATATCCATATGAAAAACCAGATGATAATGATGATGTATTTCCATGTTTGTTTAATGACACAATAAATGTAATTGATGAGCAACAAAAAGACGAATGGTGTCAAAATGTTATTAAAGCCATAATAAACAACTCTGAAGGAAAAGCTATTAAAAAATATGTAGTAGAAAATGAATTACTATATAGAATTACATACGATAATAATCGTAACCGAAAATCGTTATTGTGTTTGCCTAAAAGTATGAGAAGACAAATATTACAAGACTTACATGATGGTGAACATCAAGGTGCACATTTGGGATTTCTAAAAACATATACTAAAATAAAGTCGCGTTTCTTTTGGCCAAATTCAGAAAAATCAATTAGAAAATATATCCGCAATTGTAAATCATGTCAAATTAATAAGTCTGACAATCAACCACAAAAAGGTTTACTACAATCAATAGAAGCAACAGAACCTTTTGAGATGGTTGGAGTTGATGTATTTGGACCTATTACTCAATCTACAAAAGGGAATCGATATATAATTATTATGATTGATTTGTTTACAAAATGGCTTGAAACCAAAGCCCTCAAAAATGTGAGAGCTCCTACAATTAGTAAATGGTTTGTTGATGAAATTATTACCAAACATGGTGCTATTAATCGCGTATTAACTGATAATGCTAGATATTTCGAGTCTGAGTTTATGAAAAATGTTTTCAAAATGACATCTTCAAATCACGTCAAAACAACACCATATAGTCCACAGACTAATGGAACTGCGGAAAAAGCTTGTGGTGTAGTTAAAAACATGTTGAAGCATTATGTTGATGTAAATTTAAAAGACTGGGACCAGTACCTGCCACATATAACATTTAGTTATAATGTAAGTCAACACAAAACTACAAAATTTACACCATTTACGCTTCTTTATGGACGTGAACCTAAGTTACCAATCGACGTTTCTTATGATCTACCAAGAAAATTTAAATTTGGAGAAAAATTTAAGGAAATAATGGCCGAAACTAACGAATTAGTAAAATTGCGCATAACTGAAGCGCAAAATGATTCAAAAGTCATTTATGACTCAACACATCGCGATGTAGAATTTGAAGTTGGTGATATGGTATCACTGATGACCCCTCACAGAGAAGTGGGGTTGAGTTCTAAGCTTTTAAGTCAAAGAGATGGACCATATAAAATAATAAAGAAACATTCATCACTGGTATATTCAATTAGAAAAGTCGAAAATCCTAGGAAAATAAAAAAGGTTCATATAAGACGTCTTAAAAAATGGAACCAAGACTTAATACCAGAAATTGATGAGATAAAAGATGAACCTCGGACAAAAGACTTAGAACAAGGTAAGAAAATTATTAATGAGACATTTAAAGAGATCATCGAAGAAAATAAAAGTCAATTGGTGGAAGAAGATGGTCAAGATAAACATAATACGACAAGAGAGAATGAAAAACGTATAAGTTCCGAGAATTTGGAAAACGAAAATAAAAGAAAACGACTAAATACGGAACACCTTTGAGGACAAAGGTCTCAGGGTGGTGGCAAATGTTATGAGTAGCCCTATTTGCCTTTTTAATCTACTTTTTAGTAGTTATTTGTGGGTATTGATTATTGATTATGATTATTTGTATTGTTATGCCTATTTGAATATAAGCATTATTTGAATTGCTTGACAAATTGTATTAGAATTAATTTTGTATTAGGTATTCGTTAGTTTACTTCATTAACGAATATTATTTTAAATTACATTTTTATTCCTATTTTATGGTGAAGGTTATTAATAACTATAAGGAAAACTTTGTGATTAAATATTTTATTTAACTTCAAGGTTATATAATTAACATTTTGTGTTAACACAAATTTAATAAAGAAAAATTTTAAATATTTGTTCTAACATTACATATACTATTACACTGTTAATGAATTTTAAAAACAAATAAATTTACAAGTTTTGTATTAGTTATTCTCTATCAACTGACTTATGATGTATTATAAAAACAAATAAGTTTAATAATTTTATGTTAACTTTCACTTCAATATCGGACTTATGATGTATTATAAAAACAAATAAGTTTAATAATTTTATGTTAACTTTCACTTCAATATCGGACTTATGATG
>JAQFZR010000039.1:0-13047 GCA_034696065.1 Gustavia microcephala | reverse complement strand
ATGCATTTCTGTTTCAAACATATTCTTTCGAGACCACAGTCATCATCGTTTCGACATTCGGGAGGAATTTCTGCACAGTTAACAAAAAAAGAAGAAATTAACAAATATAAGAATATAAGAATTGTGTAAAAAACTATATAAATGGTTGCAAACCTCTGCACTCGACATCTGGATCACCCCTGAAGCCACTTGGGCAACTGCAAATGGCCACATGGTTGGCAGCCGAGCAAATAGCTTCTTTACCACAGGCACCGCTATGACTACAAGGGTTAGTGCACTTGCTTTTAATGCATGCCTTATCGGTGGGACAATGACCTGATGTTCTGCAACCGTCTGTTTCAAAGGTAACAAAATATAATTTAATTATTTTGTTATTACTTAATGCCTTTCATTACTCACAAACGCATCTCTGGTTTTGACAGATGTGTTCGAGAGGACATTGAGTATCAGTAGTGCATTCGGGTGGCGGTAATATTCGTTCGCACAATACTTTTGGATCGCCTGTAAAGTCTGCAATACAGGTGCAGATTCGGTCGTGATTTAATGGCTTACAAACTGCATTCTGACCACAAGCACCGAACAAATTGCACGGGTTTTGACAGTTCTTATTAATACAGGACTCTTCGAATCTACAATTGGCGTCATTTCTACAGCCGTCTGATTATCACAATATATAAAACAATTTTTCAATTATTAAATCAAATAAGTGATGGTTTTATAGACTTACCAATACATCGGTTCGTTTCACATATCTTTCCAAGAGCACAGGCAGCATCTTGTTCACAATAGTCATCCGGAACTACAATTTAATGTTAAGATTAATTAAAGTTTTCATTTAATTTAAGCAATAAATAGTGAATTAAATATATAGATATCAATAGTATTTTATGTCATACTTGGCTCGCATTTAACGAATGGGTTTCCTCTAAAGTTGGGAATGCATTCACAACGGGGTCTATGATTGAAGGGCTGGCAGTTGGCATTCACTCCACAACTATTTGGAAGTAGACATGGATTCTGACAAATACCATGAATGCAGGCGCGGTCTTCGTGGCAATTGTTGTCGAGACGACATCCAGATATACACTGAGTGTTCTCACATATCTGTCCTAAAACACATTCGCTATCTTTCTGGCACTGCGGCGGGGCTTCAGTGCACACGACGTTTGGATTGCCTTTGAGTCCCGAAGGACACGAACAGATGGACGTGTGGTTATATGGCTTACAAATAGCATTACGACCACAAACACCAAAAAGACTACAAGGGTTTTGACAAATTCCGTTAATACATGACTCCTCAAGAGCACAGCCCTGACTGTCTCGACACCCGATAATACAGCGCGAACTCTCGCAAACCAATCGATTACCACAATCGCTGTCCCGAATACATTCTCTTACGTCTTGAAGGGGTCGACATTCAACATGAGGGTCTCCTATGAAGCCTGAATGACATGAACAGACAGGTCGGTGCGCGTTGGGAGAACAGTCAGCATTAATACCACAGGCATTCGGATATTCACAGGGATTCCTACAAATTCTATTATAACATGTCTGATCAGGCGTGCAGTGGTCATCATGACGACATCCCTCAACACAGTTTCCAGACTCGCAAATGTATCCAAAACTACATTCCCTATCAGTGCCACAACCGAGTAATTGATGGGAGTCTTCGCGTTCACAGATGGCAAACGCATCTCCACTGAACTCCGGCGGACAACTGCAGACCGCCCTATGATTCTCGGAATTACACAAAGCATTTCGACCACAGGCACCGAATACACTACATGGGTCCTGACATCGCTGGTTAATGCAAGCCATGGTATAAGAACACGTGTCATCTGTACGACAGGCATCGATGCATTTGCCGTTTTCGCATATTTGTCCGGTTCCACAGTCTGCGTCGTGAAGACATACGGGTATAATAACGGGTACGCATTGAATGTTGGCGTCACCCGTGAAACCTGGCGGACACGAACACCTCGGTCGGTAACCAACTGTAGAACATTGGGCGCTAACACCACACGATTCGGGATAATCACAAGGATTTAAGCATTGCCTGTGATGACATGCCCTATCCTGTGGACAGTTCTCATCAAATTTACACCCAATTATGCACACATTTTGTTCGCACATGTGTCCCAAATAGCAGTCTTTATCATTAGTGCATTCATGTATTGGAAGTTTAGTAATGGCTTTGCAGTAATCGTAAGGATTTCCTTCATAACTATAAGGACAGCGACAGTGAGGCCGGTGTAGGACGGGCTGACATTCAGCATTTTGTCCGCACGGAGTTTGAACTGTACAGGGATTAACACATTTGCTATTATAACAGGCCCTATCGAAAGTACAGTCAGAATCTCTTCTACACCCAGTAAGGCAGGTGCCATCGTCGCATATCTCACCCGGATTACAGGCCGTATCGCTATAGCATTGCTTTTGAATGGAAACGCAATAATGGTGTTCGCATACCTTTCCTGGTCCGCAGTGACTGTTTTCTTCACACTCGTACTCAATACTGGGCTTCTTTTCAACGCAATGTACTTTAGCGTCGCCCTGAAAGTTGGGCGGACACGAACACTCGGCCCTATGGTTGATGCCTTTGCACAGAGCATTGAACCCACATGACGTCTGAACAGCACAGGGATCACTACATCGCCTATTTATGCATGACTTATCAAATGGACAGTTGATATCAGAACTGCAGCCAATAATACATCGATTGCTGACACATATCTTGGAAGAGCCACAATCGGTGTCCACATAACACTCCTCTTGTTCGACCTGACACGAGATGGTTGGGTCTCCGGTATAGCTTTCAGGACACCGACATATCCCATCGTGGTTGATGGCAATGCACTGGGAGTTTGTGCCACAAATTTTGACAGAACATGGATTTTGACACAACCTATTGATACAGCCTTTGGTGAAATCGCAATCACTATTACTTCTACAGCCGTCGACACAACGACTGTTTTCGCATATCTCTGAAGGTCTGCATTCGTTATCTGAAACACAGCCAGATATGACTGCGCATTTACCACTGTAACAGATATAGCCTACCGGACAGTCTTCGTTCTTACGACAAGTGGGAAGTTCTAAGCATTGGGTTTCAGGATTGCCGGTATAGTTAGGAGGACAGTTGCACTTTGACCTGTGGTTGAATGGAACACATTCTGCATTCACACCACACGAACCTCTAAAACTGCATGGATTTTGACATTGCTGTGAATAACAGGTCATATCAAGAGCACAGTCTTCATCACGTCTACAACCAGTAAAACATTTTCCTTTAACACATATATGTCCGACAGCACAGTCCTTATCAGCACTGCATTCAAATCTAGTGATGCATTGCCTATGAATACAAAACTTATCGACTGAACAGTCGGAGTCGGTTTTGCATGATATGGCCTCTTGTGGTGGAAGAATGCACCGAATGGTTGGATTGCCATCAAATGGTGGCGAACAGGAACAGACCGGTTGATGTGCTTTGGGTTTACAGATAGCGTTTTCTCCACAAACACCACTAAACATACAGGGGTTAGTGCACTGAAGGCTTATGCAGCTCTGGTCTGAAGCACAGCCTCCGTCAGATCTGCAACCAGTAATGCATTTGTAATTTTGACATATCTTTCCCAAACCCGAACCACAGTCGACGTCAACGACACAATCCATTCGACGACAAGCGATTCTTGCGTTTCCCGTATATCTGGTCGGGCAGGAACAGTATGGCTGATGATTGACTCCATTACAAATGGCATCCGTTCCACATGCTGTAGGACTTGCGCATACATTCATGCACTTGCGGTTAATACATGATTCGTGGGTCAGACACTCGCCATCTGTTCTACAGCCAGACATACATTTGCCGCCGTCACAGACGAAGCCTTGAGGACAGACCTCATCACTGGTGCAAATAATACTACATAACCGGTCAATACATTTCTCATTATCGAAACATTCGTTATCAGAACTGCATTCAAGACGACATACCAAACCCTCACATCTGCTTCCGAGTCCACATGAGTCAACTGCGCTACAAGATGTGGTCACCCGAACGCACTCGACGTAAGCATTTCCAACTGAGCCTTCTTTACACGAACAGATCTTTTCGTGTTGAGCAACACTGCATACAGTATTAGTACCACAAGCTGTAGGTGTGGCACAGGGATCAATGCACAGATTGTTGATGCATGCTTCGGATGAAGCGCAGTCAGAATCTGAACGACAGCCAACATTACAAGTATTTTGAAGACATATCTCACTTGAAGGACAGTCTCTATCCTTGGTGCAATGTATGTGGCACCTTCCATTCGTACACTTCTCATCTACAGCACAGTCTTTATTGGCACTACATGTGGGCCGACATCTGTTATTAGCGCAAAAATGACCCGCAAAATGGCAGTCAATATTTGAGGAACAGGCGATTGACTCTCTCATACAGCCAACATTGGCAGTGGGACGGCCTACGAAATTTTGAGGGCAGCTGCAGCTAATGCGGTGGTTAACCACATTGCACAGGGCGTTCGGTCCACATGCAGCACTTCCTTCACACGGATCCATACATTGATTTCTTGTGCAAATCAAATGATCGCCGCATTGAGTGTTAGTCCGACATCCGGTTTGGCACCGGTTTTGGTTACAGATCTCGCTGTGTTGGCATTCATTGTCATTTCGGCACAGGAGGGAACAATAGCCTCCGAAACACTTCTCTCCTAACGCACAATCTTTGTCTGAACCACATTCTGGTCGACACCTGCCTTCAGAACAGAAGTGAATGTGTGGACAGTCGTTGTTAGACAGACACAGTCGTGTCACTCGAGTACAGGTAAGTTTTGGGTTACCGGTGAAGCCGGACGGACAGCTGCACACGGGCTGATGGCTTATCATATTACAGATGGCATTCGTTCCACAAGAGGTCGGAGTATCGCAAAGGTTTTTGCAACTGTTTAGAAGACAGGCCTCTTTGTACAGGCAGTCATTATCTGTACGACACCCGAACTGACATCTCTTGTTAGCGCATATCTCTCCTGAAAGACATTCCTCATCGGTAGAACATCCCAAAAGACATCGCTTTTCAGCACAAACTTCTTTAAGAGCACAATCCTTTTCTGAATGACAGGGCGGTCGACATCTTCCAGTGTCACAAATCATACCGAATAGACATTCCTGATCTGAAGAACAAGCAGTCGGTGTTCGAACGCAACCTCTTCTATAATCATTTGGATCGCCAGCAAAGCCTTCAGGACAGGAGCAGACAGTTTGCCTGTTCTCGATTCGGCACATGGCGTTCGGTCCACATGTTTGGGGTCTTTCGCATGGGTTCTGACACATGAGACTTCCAGTAGAATCGAGTTCGCAAACGGCAGTGGGAGGACAGTCTGAATTTCCATTAGGGCATTCATTAGGTCCACGACATCCGGGCTCTCCATATGGAGAACCGATATTCTTCTCTGGAGGACAGACACAGTCAAAGCCTCCGATTTTGTTTTTACAAATGGCAGAGCGATGGCAGACCTGTTGAGCACAATAGTTAATGGGTATACAACCGGCCACGGGATCGCCTTCAAAGCCTTCCAAACAACGACAAATGGCTGAATGTTGTTCCGAACTGCACAGGGCGTTATCACCACATATTTTCTGTTGACGGCACGGGTCGACACAGTTGTATTTGTTACAGACCTGACTTGGTTTGCAATCGACACTATCTATACATTCAATTGGTTTACATCCAAACTTCTCATCAGTTGGATTGCCAGCAAAGCCTGGGAGACACTGACAGATAGGTTGGTGTTGTCTTACTTTACAGATAGCATTACGACCGCATAATATGTTTTCACATATATCTACGCAATCATTGAGTCCTCTCTGGTCAGCCCTACAGCCCATGTGGTCGTCACACTCACTGTCTGATTGACATTTGCTTTCAATCTTCGAAATGCATTTCCAATTATTGCACTGGTAGTCTTCGGCGCAGTCAGTATTGGTTTGGCAGACCTGAACGCACTTTGCATTTTCGCACCTCTCGTTCTGATTACAATCGCGATGAGAGCCACAGGCGATACGACAGTAGTGGTCGACATAACAAAACTCAGAAGTAGGACAGTTCTCATCTGTATCACAGGGCAATCGTTTCCTACAACCAGCGATGGGGTCTCCAAAGTAACCTTCCCTACACTTACAGGTGTAGCTATGTATTTGTGGTACACAAACGGCATTATCTCCACAAGCAGTTGATGTCTGACAAACATTAATGCATTTGTTTTCATAGCAAACATCACTTTCTTTACTGCAGTCCAAACTCGTTGAACACTCGACTCTTTCGCACCGGACGTAAGGATCTCCTAAGAAGTTTTGGGGACACGAACAACGAGGTCTGTGATGTACTGTCAGACAACTGGCGTTCACTCCACAAACAGTCGGGTCATTGCATCGGTCTCTGCATTTGGGAACGCCTGCGACCAGAATACATGTGGCGGAGTCGGGACAATCAGCGTCACCATTATAGCACACGTCTGGTTCGTGACAACCCGGGTGTGTGTATGCATTTCCTACCAAATTATGTGGACATTTACAGCTGAAACTTCCCGGAGTGTTATCGCATTGGGCTGTGTTATGGCACGGGTGTAATCGGCATTCGTCTACATCTATGCAAATGAGTCGTCCATTATTTTCGAAGCCCTGTTCACAACGACATGCCGCCTGTCTGTCCCTTATGACACACGTGCCGTGTGGTCCACAGTCAACGTTATCGCATGCGTTCTCACAAAGAAAGTTAACGCATTGCCTATCATAAGGACAGTCAGCGTCATGAAGACAGTCCACTTTCTGACAACCATTCTGTCTGTTATAGGGGTCACCCGTATAGAAACCAATTTCTGGACATTTACAAAGCACCTGATGATTGGCTACATTACAAAGTGCATGGGGTCCACAAGGGTTGATATCACAGGGATTGACACATTTGGACACACCATTGAAATCGCTCCGGCATGCCGCGTTCTTCGGACAGTCTGAGTCTCCGCGCGGACATTCGCCCGGGTCTTGACAACCAGTAAAGCCGTCTCCTATTTCTCCTTCAGAACACATACATCTAAAACTTCCCGGAATATTATCACAGATACCTGTCTCGTGACACGGAGTACTTAAGCATTCATTAATGTCTACACATCCCAGTCCTGTCTTGAATTCGAAACCGGGAACGCATATGCATTGGGTGTTAGCACAGACTTGATTTATACTACAGTCACCGTCAGAACGACATCCGGAAATACAGATATGATTACTGCAGACCTCACCAGTTGGACAGTTGCTGTCACTCGAACAGGTCATTGCGCATACATTACCCAAACACTTCTCTCCATCGACACACTCAGCACAAGGAGCTTTACATTTGAAACCATGACAAATATGCCCAACAGGACATCTATTACTGTCTAAACAGTCGGTAACTCTTCTCTTGCAGCCCATTATAGGTGTGGGATAGCCTTCAAAGTTTGGACCACAACTGCAGGTGAGGTTATGGTTAACTACAGAACAGATGGCATTCGTTCCACAAATAGACTTGAGTTCACACGGATTTTGACACCGATTCTGAATACAGGCCTGACTTGAATCACATTCAAAGTTGTCGCGACACCCGATATTACAGTAGCCTTTGGAAACACAGGCCTCATTGGGTGGACAGCTATCGTGGACTATACAAGCCTTGACGCAGAAGTTATCCACACATCTCTCGCCTGAAGCACACTCTGTGTCCAGAGTACATACGAACCGACACTGACCATCGACACAGGCCTGACTATCACCACAATCTGGGTTTGAGGTGCAAAGTCTTGATATTCGAGTACAACCACCTAAAGAGTCCGGTTCTCCTCTAAAGTTATCTGGACAGTTACATTGCGCCGAATGGTTACGCGTCACACATACCGCGTTTGGCCCGCATTGTAGGCGTTCGCAGGCATTCTTACAAAGATAGACACCGGTTGGGTCGGGTAGACATGCGGCATACGGAGGACAGTCTATATTTCCATTGGGGCATGAGTTGGGATGTCTGCACCCACGAATACCTTTCTCATATGCATCTCCAATATAATCGGGCGGACATTTACAAGTGTATGAGCCGTGAGAATCAATACATTGCGCCAATAGATGGCATGGGTTTGATTCACACAAACGAATTGCAACACATCCCGACCCATAAGGATCGCCTGCATAGCCAGACAGGCACCGACAGTTAGCGCTGTGTGCCTGAGCCACACAAACAGCATTAGAGCCACAACCGTTTATACATGGGTCGAAACAATAGTTCTGATTAGAACAGGCCTTATTGTCAGTACAGTCACGGTCTGTAATACATTCCACTCTTCGACAGCCTTTGCTTTGATCGTAAGGATTGCCGACATAGAGACCAGTTTGAGGGCACCGGCATTCTGCCAATCGGTTAATCATTATACAAACTGCACTTTTACCACATTCGAAGTGAGAGCACCCGTCAGAACATTTTCGGATACCATTTGTGTCGGGAAGACAGACATCATTCGGATTTGGACAGTCTATGTCTACATCGCACCCATGTATCGGAATGGGGACACAACCAGCTCTACTCTGAGGATCACCAGTAAATCCAGGGTCGCATTTGCACTGACCTTTATGTTGAAGTGATATGCACCGGGAGTTTGGAGTGCAAGTAAAGTCAATGCAAGCTTCAGCACATTTTAAAATTCCAACACCAGTAGGTTTGCACATGTCTACTGAAGGGCAGTGCGAGTCTTCATTACATTCATTAGCCTTTGGTTTGCAAATAGCGTTTTGGTCTTCACGAACGAAACCTCCGATACATTCGCAAAACGCCGTGTGATTAGAGGCCACGCAATGTGAACCTGAGCCACAATTTGTGAACTGACAGGCATTGAAGCACTTCTTGAGGCCGTCATTCATCGGTTTGCAAACATCTGTTGGTTCGCGACAATCGAAATCAAATTCGCATTCATTTGTTTCCTTCTTTCGACATCCGTTCAGAACATTGTCTGCGTCTCCGATATATCCGGACAGACAAACACACTGTGCTTTGTGATTGGTTGCTTTGCACTGGGCGTTTGGACCACAACTTACTGCTTCGCATACATTAACACAATCCAAAATTCCAGACTGTATTTGACGACATGCCTGAGAGCCCCAGCATTCGTCATCTATTTCACAAACATTTTTTCGGAGGGGTTGACATCCGGTGACCAAATCATAAGCGTCTCCATCAAATCCAGACGCACAATGACATTGAGTCTTGTGATGACTGGCCCTACAAATTGCATTTTTACCACAATTCACATAAAGGCAAGCGTTGGCACACTTTCGAGTGTTGGCCGTATCTGTTCTGCAGACGGCCTCAATATGGCAGTCATCGTCTGATTTGCACTCGTCCGGGTCAACGCACTGGTGGTAAGGGTCGCCAACAAAGCCTTGACGGCAAGTGCATTGCGCCCTATGATTGGATGAGACACAGACAGCTGCCTCACCACACAGGAAGTGCTCACACGGGTCTTTGCATAGGTTTATGTCTTCTGGTCCGCGAACGCAAATGGCATTTGAAGGACAGGTCTCATCCGAATCACATTCGTGTGGAATCTTATAACAGCCAACCGTCCCATCGCCTGGTCTTCCGGTATACCCTTCCCGACAGGTGCACGAAACGAATTGATTGTTTGTATTGCATACAGTGTTAGGACCACATAAGTTGGCACTACACCCATCGGTGCAGTCTTTAATACCATTTTGGTTGAGTTGACAAACTTCGGTAGTCTTACAATCGGTATTCGAAGTGCACTTATCTTTTGGAGAACAGCCTCTCAACAGATCTTCAGGACTACCATAGAATCCTTGTTTGCATTGACAACTGGCCTGATGTTCAACAGCAATGCACTGTGCATTGGGTCCGCACCTGACTGTCTGACAGGCGTCAACACAATCTAAAATTCCTTTTCTAGTGGTGGCGCAGATCTGGTCTTCTCTGCACTCGCGCTCTGTTTGGCATAGGTTTGGAGCACAGGCACCAGTTGGGTCACCACTGATACGGGTGTGCCCCTGTAGGCATTCGCACTGTGGCCTGTGATTTCTGCCCACGCAATGTGCACCTGAGGCACAGGTGTGGCCAAAGCAAATGTCAACGCAATCCCTAATATTTTCATTGGTTTGAATACATTTCCTATCGTTAGAGCACTCGTCGTCTCTGTCACACAGATGTTGAGGTGGTTTCTGACAGCTTCTAATGGCGTCTCCAATAAAACCGGGCAAACACTCGCATACGGCCTGATGTCCTCTTCCAACGCAATGCGCATTTAGACCACATCTAACACTAAGACAGATATCTGTGCAGTTCTTGAGTCCATTTTGCATTCGACGACAGGCCTGGGATTCAGCACAACTCGTGTCGTCAGTACAGGTGACCTGCAATGGTTGACACCCGAACTTGTTATCATAAGCGTCGCCAACAAAGTTAGGTCTGCACTCGCAGTACGGCGTATGACCGGTGCCGCGACAGACAGTGTTTATACCGCACTCAAAGTCTTTGCAAACGCTCTGACAGTCTCTGAATCCTTGAGGCAGAAGAACACACGTCTCGTCTTGATTACAGTCCCCGTCTTCTTGACAAAGGGGAGGATTACAGCCCTTATGCAAGTCATAAGGGTTTCCGTCATAATTGTGCTGACAATTACATTCAGGTCTTCGACCCAATGATTGACAGAACGCATTTGGTCCGCATTGGATACCATCGCAAACATCAGAGCATCGCTTCTCTCCTTCATGTGATTGGCGACAAACAAACCCATCGGCGCAGTCATCATCTAATCCACAGCTAACTATAAATGGAGTGGCAGTTCGGGAAGTACAGCCTTTTTCGAGATCGTGCGGATCACCTGAATGTGCATCTTTGCAATAGCATAACGGCTTATGCTCTGTACTAATGCAATAGGCATTGGGTCCACATTGAGTCGTATCGCACGGATCCACACATTGAAGACCTATTTCTTTATTCACATAATTGCAGGCATTGTTAGTCTCGCACTGGGAGTCATGTTTACAAGCGTTTGGTTGGGCGCAGATTCCTCTGAAGCAAACGGCACCCGTTGGACAGTTGAATGACGTGGAACAAGAAGTTCCGATACCACTGATCTGGTCCTCAATACCTGCCTCACGAGGTGGTTGACAGGCATACAAAGGATTGCCAATAAAACCTGAAGGACAGACACATTGGAAACTTCCGATAACATTGATACAGTTGGCACCGGTGCCACATGGGTTGCCCTGAAGGCACTCATTCACATCCTCACACCCGAGGAATGGATTACCGTGCAGTCCGGCCGGACAGATGCACTCAACACTAGTGGCGCCCTCAAGACAGGTCGCACTTTGACCACAAACAATATTCTCACATCTCGGCACTGATGTACAGGTTTTGTATGGGTTTCCACTATAGCCTTCATTACAAACACACTTATTAGGCGTCGAATAAGTGCAGTGACCATTAAGACCACACCCAGGGTTGCATATCGGAGGCGTTGGCAGAGGAGGCGCGCAAAGAATGTCTGGATTCCCGACAAAAAATGGCAAACATTTACATTGATTGGAGTGAAGATCACATTTAGCACCGACACCACATTTGCTGTCACTACAACTTTCTAAACATTTTCCGTCAACACATTCTTGACCTGAAGAACAGGGCTTCAAGACTGAGCAGCCAGAGTCTGGATGACATCCACCTCCAGCCCATGGGTTGCCATTGAAACCGTTCATACACTGACAAACGCCTATGTTTTCACTGTTGACAATACACTGAGCATTAATACTGCACCAGACGTTAGAACAAGGACTAACACATCCCTGAATCAAGTCATTGGCGTTACCGGTGAAGCCGGGTTTGCACTGACATCTGGGCTCGTGTTTCACCGAAAGGCAATCAGTGTTTGGTCCACATATTGGGGAAAGACATGCATCGATACAAACTCCTGCCTGTCTATCACATACTGTGTCTTCAGGACAGTATTCGTTTGACTCACATTTGGCCGGACCAAAACAACCAGAGCTGTAAGGATCTCCATCTGCATCCTGAGGACATTCACATTTATAACTTCCCAAAACATTAACACAAATAGCAGACACAGCACAGGGACCATTGGGATCGATAGGCAAAAGAGATGTGCATTCATTGATGTCTATAAAAATTGAAACATTTTATAAATTTAAGACTTTCTTAGAGTTTATGATCATTACAAACCATGACATCCAGTATTTGGATTTCCAGTACATCCAGCTTTGCATCGACATTGGGGTCCGTTCGCACCCAAACTGCACTCTGCGTTTTGGCCGCACTGTTGCCAATCGCACGGGTCTTAATTGTTAAGAGAAGATATTATTCCGTATTGTCTTAAACCTAACAATTATTCCACTCACGTTTGCAGGTCTGTCCATCTTGTATGAATGGTGGCACACATTCACACCATTTGCGAACACACTTCTGGTTGGTTGGGCACTGGCCATCCTTCTCACACGATTGGTCTAAAATAGGACAAACAGTTAAAATTTGGAAATAATTTATTTTAATTGCTTACAGATTCGAGTACAGCCTTCTTTACCAACACCAGAATATCCGGGTGAGCACAGACATTCATAAGCACCGGGAATGTTAATACATTCAGCATTAGAGCCACACAATTCAAATTCATTCATTTCTCGACATTCATTGATGTCTCGGCAAAAACCATTGGCTTCTAATGTGAACCCTTTTGGACAAATGCAATATCCATAACCAGAACCGGAATAAATACATTCTTGATTTTGGGGACAGTTGTTGACTGTTGAACAGTTGCGACTCATAACTAATTGATTTATAATTATTAATTAGTAAATATTAATTATATATTCATTTTTTATTGTCATTACGTATGCAATAATCTCCTTCTCTAACAAACGGTGTTTGACACCCACAATGTCTACCATGGTAGGGGTCATCAATGCAAACTGTATTTCCAGGACATTCCTTGTCTTTCTCAC